>NDFG01000006.1:446454-457866 GCA_002167245.1 Sporophila hypoxantha | reverse complement strand
GAGGATTTTGGGGTGCCAGGGCCCCCCTTACCTCTGGAGGTGCTCGGAGCTGAGGTTGGCCGTGTTCCACATGCAGATGTAGCGCGTGGGAACGCTGCAGCCCTGCCGGCAGTGATGGGCCAGCAGGAAGAAATCCTCCCTGCAAGGGCAAAACAAACCCCAATCCTCTTTTTTTTTCCACCCCAAAAATGAACATTTTTGCACCTCAGGGTGCTCTGAAGCCCAGACTGAGCTGTTTTTTACACCTCAGAACYGTGGTTTGGAACCACAAGGGTTTAATTTTTGCACTCCACAGGAATTTTTTTGCACCCTGGGGTATTTTTGCCACCATTTTTCTTTCACTCTGGTTATTTTTTTTWATGCACCCTGGGGTGCAAAATAAAAAATTTTAACCATTTATAACCATTTTTTTGCACTCAAGATGTTTTTATACTCCAGAGTGCTTTATTTTGTAAAAACAATAAATGATAAAACACCTTATGGTATTTTTCCAACTATTTTCTTGCAAACTGGGGGGCTTTTACACACCATTTTTTAGACCTTGGGCTGGATTTTTCCCAACACCTTGGGCTATTTTTACAATTTGTCACCCTGGAAATTTTTTTGCACTCTGAGGTTTATTTTTTGCACCCTGGGCTATTTTTACAACCATTTTTTTTTGCACCTTGGGGTGCTTTTACAGCCATTTTTTCACACTGAGGGTGGATTTTTTTCCACCCTGGGGCATTTTCATCTCCATTTTTTTTACCCCCAGGTTAATTTTTCCRCCTGGGGGTGTTTTTTATCCCTCCCCAGGGTGTTTTTTACCCCACCCCAGCTCCAGCTCTGCCTCTCACCTGCCCGAGCTGGTGACGCCGTGGTCGATGACGGTGCCCAGGGGAGGGGACACAAACTCCTCTCCTGTCAGGCAGTAGAAGTTTGTGCTCAGCTGCTTCTGCACCACCACGACCACYAGGCTGGGCTGGTAATTTTGGAAGGTGTGGAAGCTCTTCTGGAGCTGGGGCACCTCGTACTTGAGCACAGTGTCCAGCTGGGGGTCAGACACCCCATCCCGGTACACCACGATCTTCATGGGCAGGGAATGGTTCAGCTGAGGGGAAAATGGACAAAATCAGCTCCTTTWTACCTCCCTGCCATGCACAGGATTAGCTGAGGGAGGTGGGGAAATATTCCCTGGTCAGGAGAAGTCTGGGTGTTGGGATGGAGCTGGGAATTTAATGTGTCCCCACAGAAATGCAGCTCAGATTTGGGYAGGAATGTGTTTGAATTAATCACAGAATTCCAGACTGATTTGGGTGGGAAGGAGCCTTAAAATCATCTCATTCCACCCCCTGCCATGGGCAGGACACCTCCCACTATCCCTGGCCTTGGACACTTCCAGGGATCCAGGGGCAGCCACAGRTGCTCTGGGAATTCCATCCCAGCCAGGAATTCCTTCCCCATCTCCCATCCATCCCTGTCCCTCCAGGCCCTCCTGCCCAGCKCATTCCCAGTGTCCAGGGCTGTTCCTGCAGCATCCACAGAGGGATGGGGAAATAAATTCAAAGAATCCTGGAATGGTTTGGGCTGGAAGGGACCTTAAAGCCCATCCAGTGCCACCCTGCCATGGCAGGGAACCTCCCACCATCCCAGGTTGCTCCAGGCTGGCCTTGGGCACTGCCAGGGATCCAGGGGCAGCCACAGCTGCTCTGGGAATTCCATCCCAGCCAGGAATGGGATGGAATTCCCCATCTCCCATCCCCTGCCCTCTGGCTGTGGAAGCCATTCCCTGTCCTTCCAGGCCCTCCTGCCCAGCAKATTCCCAGTGTCCAGGGCTGTTCCTGCAGCATCCACAGASYGATGGGGAAATAAAATCAAAGAATCCTGGAATGGTTTGGGCTGGAAGGGACCTTAAATCCCATCCCATCCCACCCTGCCARGGCAGGGYCACCTTCCACCATCCCAGGTTACTCCAAGGAGGCCTTGGACACTTGCAGGGATGAGGRTTCTCTGGGAAAATGCCAAGAGCAGYGATTTTCCCTGGCCCTTGCCCTGTCCCAGGCTGCTTTTCTCACGCTGGGGACAAGGGACAGCCCCTGGGAGCTGTAACGTGGCACTTCCCCCRGAGCAAACCGATCCCGAGGCACGTCCCCAGATAAGGACGAGCTGTCCCAGCTCCACAGCCAGTCCAAAGGCTGCCTGGGAGCTTTGCTCCCCTGCACGTCTCCAGGCTGGGAGTTTGGCAGGTTTTCCCTTGGTTTTGGGGGAATGTGGAGCCACAGGAGGGAGGTTTTGGGTGGCCTCACCTCGTAGAAGCGCTTGAGGGCTTGGGAGAGGCAGAGCCGGAGGCTGTCGGCGATTTCCTGGTGGGGCATCTGGAAAACCACCCTGGAGTACCACTTGGTGAGGATGCTGGGGATGGAAGGGGAATGAGCAGCCTGGAGGAGCCCCCTCAGCACCAGGCAAAGTCCACTGAGCTCTTGTGCAACCCCAAACCGGCCCTGGCTCAGCATTCCCAGCCCAGCACTGGGGGAGACCTGGCTGAGCACAGCAGCTCGGGGAGAGCAGCACCCTCAGCCCCTTCCCAGACAAGGAAAGGGGAATTTGGGGTGGGACATCCCKAAATTGCCAGGGCAGGGCAGGAAAACCTCCCCCCATTCCCAGGGAGCCACGTACTGGTTCATGCTGGCCACGAAGCCGATGACAGAGCGCATCCCCTGGCTCCTGCTGTGGTGGATGTCCATGCCCACCACCATCAGCTGCTTCTGGAGAGGGGAACAGAGGTGGGATTTAGGGATAATGGATGGAATGGATGGACGTGGTGATGGATGATGGATGGATGAGAGGGATGGCAGTTGCGCACGCGCTTGCGAGACCATCACAGGAATGGACATAGACTGCTGCCTCTGCGAGGGGCATGGGGGATGTGAAGGATGGATTGATGGATGCCTATGGGATGGATGAGGATGGAGGATGGAGGGTTAGGATGGATGGACCGGGAGATGGAGGATGAGGATGGATGATGGATGGATGGATTGGATGGATGGATGATGGCATACTGAGAGATGATCGGATGGATGGATGGATGGATGGAATGATGGATGGAGAGCATGGATATGACAGGATGATGGGATGGATGGATGGATGGTATGAGGATGGATGGTATGGAGATGGATAATGGATGGATGGTATGATGGTGATGATGATGGCCATATGGATAGGATGATGGAATGGATGATGGAGGATGGATGGATGCAGAGATGATGGATGATGGTGAGGATGGATGGTTGGATGATGATGGATGATTGGATGATGATGATGGAATGGCATGATGGAGGGATGATATGGATGAAGACAGGGATGATGGATGCGGAGGAGGGATGATGGATGAATGGCATGATGGATGGATGATGATGGATGGACGGATGGATGGAGGGACGGAGGGATGCCATGCATGGAAATGATGGATGGTGGATGCTATGCATGGATGGATGGAAGGATGGAGTGAGATGGAGATGGATGCATGCTCCTGAGGAATGTCTTTGGAAGGTGAGCAAACCCCCATCTCAGGGAGGTGCTAGGGAGTGATGCTCTGAACTCCCAGAAGCCACCCTGGCCCCTCTTGTATATGGGTTTTTAATAAATCCCCTTTTCTGTAAGCCCAAAAAGGCATTTTGGGGCCTGTATCTCTGGGACGATGAAACTCCACTGCCCAGCATCCTAGTATTATCCTCATTCCCCTTTTACACCCACAACACTTCCCATGCCCCAAGGTGACAGGGCCCTGGTGGCCACCATTTCCCATTAGTAGATGTCCTGACAACCCTCACCGAACCATGAGGTGTGCATGCAAGAGGTCATTAATGAGACCCAATCACGAGCAGTGTAATGAATATCCAGGAATAAAAGCTGTGCTGGGGCCTTGTTCTCCGTCAGTTGCTGCTGGACACCTTGAGGCTCCAGAGCCCCTTCTCTGCCCAGTGAAAAACTCGAGTAAATATATAAATTCACAAATTGGTTAGGATGAACCTGCCCCTCCAGGCAGCTTGGTGCAGTGGGCACGAGAAGCCCCTGGGAGGTTCAGGTGAGGCAGGAACCTGTGAGCAGTAACCCCCATCCAGCAAGGAGGCAGCCAAGAGCCCTTGCTGAAGCTGCTTGAGATGAGATTGAATGAGATTGGCAGATGTTTTGAAGCAAGCTGTGCGGCTCTTGCCCAGGAGGTCATGCAGAGCTGTTGGTCAGTAGGCAGGGGAGAGCAAATCTTCTGCTTGGATTGCCCCAGATGAAACTTTGCTGTTGCATCATCTGACCACAGGGCTAAAAACCTGTACCTTTTTATCAGCTTGTCAAGCAGACAAGACAACCAAAGGATTTTTTATGTTGTTTTCCCTAAAACACAGCACTGTGGGAGGCCAGAGCTGACTTGGTGCACACCATGTGGGGGTTTCCAGCTCACAGTCGCTCTGCTCTCAGGCCCTTGTGTTGCATTATTAATACTATTCTCAAGCTGTGTATTCATTTTCCCAAATGAGTTGGCCCCATGGGCTATTCAAGTGTGCTAAGAATTAAATATCTTTTTCTTCCCTGCTGATAGCTTTGTTACTGTGCAGACCTGGTGGTGTGCCTGTTCTGGGATCTGTGTAGCAGGCAGAATATTCACCGAGTAATACTCGTCCACTAATGAAAGAGCTCAGAGATATTTATTTCTTCTTCTTCTTCCTTCCTCATGGGATTTATTTATTACTATTTTTTCCCAGTTAAACAGTCAAAACCTATCTAGAAAAGCAGCTTTTTTCCTTCTTGTTGTTCCTCATCAGTTTTGGGGTTGTAGGTTCCTTCACCCACCAGTCTTGCTGCCCAAGAGCCACATTCAGCTCTTTTAAACTCTTCTTTCCTGCAAACTGGCTGCACCCAGCACACAGGAAGCGTGGCTGTCTGGCAGGAGCAGGTTGTCCCCAGGGTGTCCCCAAGGTCCTCCGGTGTCCCCAGGGTGTCCCCACGGCCCCAGCTGCTCCTGGGTGCCACCATGGCTGGGATGCTCCACTGACCTCTCTCGTGCACTGCAGCTTCTGGTCTATAGCTGTTGTGTAGATTGTCAAAATCCCAGCCGGTTTTTCCAGCTTAACGTTCGCAACAGTACCACCGCGGGCGCTTGCAGTCAGTGCCACTCCTGTACGCATGCTATAATCAAACCGGATCCCTCGTCGGATGAGAAAGACCCACCTTCAATGCGCCAGCATACATTCTCCGGCCTGATGAAACCACCCGCTCCGAGACTGTGCAGAGATATCCAAAGTGTGCTTTTACTACGATCACCCAATTACCGCAGATACAGAGAGAATGTAAGAGAGAGAGAGCTGCCCTCCTTGCTTTTCTTCATGTCAGGTTTTATATAGCTCAGATTCTGGTATGGTGCCTCAGGCATGGCAGCAAAGGCAGAGGTGGCTGAAAGCAATTACCTTGTGTGTAAATTTTAATTGCCACTAGTCTCCCAAATGTAACCCTGTTTCTTTTCACACCACTTCATCTTTGAATCTCTGGTCAATTCAGTCTTTATAAAAGAAAGACCTTTTAATTATTATACAATTTCTAATACAAGGAAAACATATTTCACCAAAAAATTAGGCCCCAACGCCCCTGTGTTCCAGATTCTATCCCAAGGCTGGATTCAAGAATACCTTGACTCTAACTGGATATTTTTCATGTCTATGAAGACAGTGTACTGGATTTCTGTTGCTCTGCCAGCATTTTAATCAAACCACCCCAGAATAACATCGCCCAAGCTTCATACCCTCTCTCCATTTCCAATTGAAAGGAGAATATTCACACAGAATTTGATTAAGTGCCTTGGAAAATACACAGCACCAGTCATCAAGGGTTAGTCCCTGAAAGCCATGTTTGTCCATTGGCGTCCGACAAAATCTCACTGGCTGTGATGAGGTTGCAGCTGCTTTTAATCTTTAATGCTGGGACAGTGTGCATGCATTTCCTAGAGGAGACCAGGTGTGACAGACGGGTGCAGTGCAGGGTTCCATGGCTGTGTGCCCTGTCCAGTTTGCACTCTCCAAGCTGGCTGTCTGCAGCTCCCTGTGCCCAAACGCAGCGCGAGCCAGTCCTGCTCAAAATGGGCCTCAGTTTGCATCCCAAAATCTCCCTCTTACCCCAATTAGTGCCCAACCACCAACATACACCTCTAAAATCTGCATGTAGATAAATGCAATTAAGCCAGAGCTGGGGACTTCGGCTTTTTTGCTTTAATTACAAAAGGTTTTAGGCACGTGCTCTTCCAGCAGGAGCTCCACCTCAGATGCCAAAATTTAAGGCCAGGAAAAGCTCTGCTGAACAAAACTGCCTTTTTAACAGACTGGTAGCTGGGTTGTGTATAGAGGACTGGAAGCCATAAAAGAGAGGGGACCAGTACAGAGACGAGTGAGACGCGATAAATTTATTATTTTCTACAGTGATAACTTTGTTAATGAGGTGCATGTTCACAAAATATAACCTGAGGTTCTCACATCTGCCTGACATCCTGACACACGCCAGCTTCCCGCTGCAATCTGCAGGGGGAAAAACCTGCCAAGGAAGCTGAAAGTGTGTTAAATTTAATTAATTAACAGCATAATTTGAAAAAGACCTGGTCAATGTCACTTCAGCTGCGCCCAGGGAGTGTGCGGAGTTTCACCTCCGTGGGAAATGGGCATGACAAACCGCCGTGTCACGCAGTAGATAATGAGCAGAGCCTTCTGCTCACTGCAGGTCAGATCCTGCCTCAATTTACTGTGTTTAATGATAAATCTGTGCATTTAGCTTTAGCATAACTGAGGGCTGTGGCGACGCCGCGTCTTAATGCTGCGTTTTAATCTGCCTCCAGCTCAGCCTCATCAAAGGCTGCAGACAGTGAGGATAGAGAAGATCAGCCACTAAATGGCCAGGGCGTGCTGTGCCCATTCCAGCATCTTAAATTGAAGATAATATGGCTTTTAAAGCGCCTGCTTCAGATGCAAACAAGCTCAAATATCTGAGTGAGCTCTTGATTATCCGGAAAAGCAAGAATTGTGCTTTATTTTAGCAGAAATTTACAGGTCTGTTTCTGGAGAAGAGCATCACCAGCTCTGCTGCATTTAAATTTTGGATGACCATGTCTGTCCAGGACAATAGGACTAGTGGTATTATTTATGGTTCGACCATGTAATTAATTCATAATTCAGTAACTCTATTTTAAACATGCAGACGTCCTCTCAGCATAGCAGTGGAGAACACGGTCCAGGATGCCCATTCAAATTATTTATTTCTTCATAACAATATGTACTGTCAAAACTGTTCTTACCTGATCTGAAGTTAAAGGCTCATCATGGAAAATGCAGCATTCTCCCTGTCATCTTTTGATCAGAAATGTGATTATTTACAGGAAATTAGAAAAGCATCCGCGGTGGCTTGGATTCCTATGAAAATCTGCTTTCAGCAGCCCTGTCTGACTGAGAACAGCATGACAAGATAGTGAAATAAAAACCACAAAACCTACAGTGTTTTATCTTTCCCATTAAAAAAGTACCGTCAGTATCCCAGAACTATATATTCATGTAAAATACATTTTACAATTAAAAATCAACACAAACATGCTCATGTCAACAGAGCTGAGGCCTAGGTAAACTGGGTCTAGGTACTTGCCAGGGCTATCCTTGGCAAAGCTGCTTGAGGATGAGGCAGAATCCTCACACCTCTGGCTTGTGGCTGTGGGACCCCAAACCACACTTTTTGGAGCAGGAAAAGTGAAGCAGCAGAAGAGCATAAACTCTCCAGAGTATGTCGGATGCAATACATAACTAGGAAATCCTGTCACTTTTCTTGCTCGGCTGACCTCCTGCCTTGACACATAATGATTTGACGAACCGTTTGAGGAGTTGGTTTAATAACGTTTAAACTGATGACAGCTGAGATTAAACACTGCCACCTCCACGCTCCTGGGGCTTTTCTTCATTTACTCCACCCCCCAGCCAGTTTGGGTCTTATTTGCATTTTTCCCAAGGCAATTTAGCGATGCTCCAAAGGCCTCTGAGCAAAGCTGGAAATGCCAAGCTGCACAAAGGGGAGCAGACAGGCCCCTCTCCTGGTTGACCTGGAGTTTGTTCAGCAGCAACACATGCACTTGTCATTGGTCCAGGAAAATAATGGGGAAATCAGAGCTGCTTTTCTTGAGGCTAAGAAGCTGCACCCCACATCTACCACCCTGCGTGTGTGGGCTGCAGTCTGTGGGCGCCCACGCATCACTTCTATATTTTTAAAGCAGCGCATCAAAGATCGGATAACACACCTCTGGTTCAGGCTTTAACTCAACCTTATTCTATAACATAATAACAGCACATTACTACTCAACGAAAATCTCCGCTGCGTCGCATCTTTTTGAGGTGTTCAGACGCTTGGAGACACACCCCCTGACAGTTTACAACCATCGATGTCACGGATTCCCCTAGTGTTTAGCTCCAAGGGAGCTATGAAGCCCCTATGCCTTTTAGGCACAATCGTTCGTCCACACCGCCTGAATATATGACAGGCCTGATGAGGGATGGTTTTTCTCTGTTGTGCATTGAAGAAGGTGTCTTCAAATGAGGCTCAGACAGGGGATTTTTTCTCGGCGTGGCCGCCTGCTTTTGCCCTGTGTCCCATACAGCAGCTTGAGCTCCTCTTCACTAGCACGTTTTCTTCATGACCGTCTGGCGCGATCACCCCAAGTGGAGTTGAACAGCGCCCCTCTGCGACAGGAAACTTTGTGGTAAACGGCTTCTCACAGAAACTGTCCCAACAGGGGTCGAGCGAGGCTTGCCCTCCGTGGAGACGAGGACCTTAACCCATCACCAAAATCCTGTCAGACCAGTGCACCGAGGTCAGAGCGCCGACAACAAAAGAGATAAAAAGCATAAAATATGTAGAGCTATCTCTGCCGCACAATTGTTTGCCTACTTTTTCGGTCCAGCTCACAGGCTGCCAGTTTCATCCGTTCAAAGATTGAACGTGGCGCTGGAGGAGAAAGAAACTAAAGGTTGTGTGTGCAGCCGCATTTGCCGCGAGAACTCTGCGAACGTCGCCAGGGCGTGAAGTTTGGGACAAGGGTGTGGATGCCTTTGAAGGTTCCCCTCATAGGACTACTTTGGGCAGTGGAGCGGCGACAGGGAGGGGAGTGTGTGGTCGTTCAGGGCTCATGGTGAATGGCCTCACCTCGTAAGAAGCGCTTGGAGGGCTTGGGAGAGGCAGGAGAGCCGGAGCGGGGCTGTCCGGACAAGTTGACTTTGGTGGTCCTGGTGGGGCATCCTGGAAAGCAGCCCACTGCGCCCGTTCGTGCCTCACTGTCTGCAGCCAGAGTACCTCCAGCATCGTTCGGCCCTTCTTGACGTGAGGATGGTCACGAGTGACAAGGTAGGAAGGATGTAGTTTCCTCTAAGTTTCTGGACAGGTCTGTCCTGGTTTTAACTTTGATGTCATCAGCGTAGGCGAGATCTTCTTTGGGAGGAGCCCCTCAGCACCAGGCAAAGTCCACTGAGCTCTTTGTTTCAGACCCCAGAACCTGTGTGCCTTGCTGGGTATCTCTCTTGTTCAGCATTCCCAGCCCAGTCCACTGGGGTGGAGAACCTGGGTGTGGCTGAGCCAGGGCCAGTCAGTAATTCGGGCTCCTTTCCATGCACAATCACCTTTTCCCAGCTTGGCAAGAGAGCAGCTGTGCCTTGCCCGCATGCATGGGCAGGCACGCCGCTCGAACGCAAACCTTGAGCACTAGACAAGAGGAAAGGGGAAAGAATCATTAATGGAGTGGCAACAATCCAAATGGGTAAAAGGTATTAGAGGGATGATCCCCAAATTGCCAGGGCAGGGCAGGAAAACCTCCCCCCATTCCCAGGGAGCCACGTACTGGTTCATGCTGGCCACGAAAGCCGATGACAGAGCGCATCCCCTGGCTCCTGCTGTGGTGGATGTCCATGCCCACCACCATCAGCTTCTGGAGAGGGCGAACAGAGGTGGGATTTAGGGATAATGGCCATGGCACAACATCAGCTGCTTCTGGAGAGGGGAACAGAGGTGGGATTTAGGGAGAATGAGCAGGAAAGCAGGTGGGATTAGGGTAATGGAGCAGGGAAAGGCAACTGGGGGATTTAGGGATAATATGAGCAGGAGAAGCAGTGGGATTTTAGGGATAAATGGAGCACAGGAAAGGCAGGTGGGATTTAGGGATAATGGAGCAGGAAAGGTAGGTGGGATTTAGGGATAATGGAGCAGGGAGAAGGAGGTGGGATTTAGGGTAAATGGATCGCAGGGAAGAGGCAGGTGGGATTTAGGGAGAATGGAGCAGGGAAAGGCAGGTGGGATTTACGGGACAATGTCCATGCCCATGACATCAGCTGCCTTCTAGAGGGGCAGAAGATGGGATTAGGGATAGATGGCCATACCCACACCCTCAGCTGCTTCTGGAGGGGGAGGAGAGTGTTTAGGGATAATGGAGCAGGGAAAGCAGGTGGGATTTAAGGGACAATGTCATGCAGCAACCACCAGCTGTTTCTGGAGAGAAAGGAAAAAAGGTGGGATTTAGGGAGTAATGGTCATGCCCAAAACTCTGAGCTGTTTCTGGCAAGGGGAAAAGAGGTGGGATTTAGGGAGAATGTCCATGCCCACAACACTCAGCTTCCTTCTGGAAAGGGGGGAAAGGCAGGTGGGATTTAGGGATAATGGACTCTACAGGGCAGTGTGGGATTTAGGGCTAATGGAAGGTACAGGGCAGGTGGGATTTAGGGGGCAATGTCCATGCAACAAAAGGCAGGTGGGATTTAGGGATAATATCCATGCCAACAACCCTCAGCTGCTTCTGAAGGGGAAAAAAACAGCCAGGTGGGGATTTAGGGATAAATCAGGCATCTCCAAGTTTTGGATCCTCCAACTCCAAGGGACTCAAGAGCACGCAAGAGAAGCCACCCCGATTCTCCAGCCGGTTCATCCAGCCTGTGCCCACATAATCCAAATAATCCAACCCCTCCAGAGCTTCCAGGCTCATCCCACGCCTCTTGCCAGGGTGTTCCTGCCTTACCAGTGGGATATCAACCCCCCAGAGCTGCCGCCCAGCTTGCAGTTGATCTGCAGCAAAACTTTCTGCACCACGCTCTGATCTTGCCAGGATGGCCCATGAGGGACTGGGCATGATGACCTGTGGAGAGGGAAACTCAGGGAAAAGTTGAGGCTGGAGACAGCCAGGGATTGCCAGGGAGGGTCCCAGCCCACCTGGGACGGCACAGGGCTCTGCACACAGCAAAGCTTCTTGATGCGCCGTAGACGTCGTCCCTTGCCACCAGGGATGATGCACCGGAGCAGCGCACCTTGTCCTGAGGAGAATCATGGGAATTGCAGGTTGGAAAAGCCCTCCTGGATCACTGAGCCCCAAACCAAGGTCACCAG
>NDFG01000006.1:413231-439033 GCA_002167245.1 Sporophila hypoxantha | reverse complement strand
TTGTGGGGACGAGCGAGTGCGTCTGATGGCACTTCAGTTACGCTGACACGTCAGGGATGGGAGGACAAGGACCCCGTGTCGCTGCTCACCCGGTGAGCTTTTGCCAGCAGTGGGAGCGCTTCGGGAGGGAAGCCCTCGCCACTGCGTCCCAGGTTGGGTTGGTTTGAGGGCACCTCAGCGATTTTTGGAGAGGAGAGACCCTGCCATGCATGCCTCCACAGGCATCTTTGCCCCGGGGAGAGAGGCTTTGGGGGGCGAGCTACCTGACCCTGCTCGCTAGTCAAAATGGCTTATTAGCGCGCGGGAGAGAGTGCGAGCCCTGCCGCTGCATCCGCAGCTTTGCCCAGGGTTTTGGGAGAGCCCTGCTCTGCTCTCAGCTTTGGCCCATGAGTTGGGGGGAGCTCTTGCCTCTGCTCTTCAGCTTTGCCTCAGTGTGTTTTTGGGGGGAGCCTGCCCTCCTACCTCAGCTTTGCCCAAGGGTTTGTGAGGTGAGCCCTGCCCTGCTCCCAGCTTTGCCGAAGGTGTTGGGAGAAGAGCCCTGCTCTGCTTCTCAGCTTTAGCCCAGTGAGATGGGGGAGCTCTGTTCTCTGCTCTGCAGGGCTGTTGTGCCGGTTTGGAGGGATACCCTGTTCCTGCTCGCACTTTGCCCAGGGGTTTGGGGAGCCCTCTCCTTCTACCGCTGGGTGTTGTTGCTGGTGCACGGAGTTTGATCCGTGGGAGGATGATTTCCAGTGAGTCCTTCATCGTCTAAAGCACTACCAAGCGTCTCACCTTTGTCCTCCTGTTCTGCCTGCTTCGCATGTTGTTCCTAGCGACACCTTTTGTTTGTTGCGCCGGTACGCGTTGCCAGCGATGCTGCAAGGCGCTGGGGGCCTGGGTCCTGGCGAACCAACTGATATCCTCACAGGGTAAGGGCTTGGGGGCTCCTGGCTTCCCCTGGCTCCCAGGCACGAGGAGGCAGCTACTCCATGAATGTATTGCTGCTCTGTGCTCATGATGACTCAGGGCTCACATCCTGCCCCGTGGAGCGCATACAACACTCGACGGGCAAGGCCAGCTCCTTCCTTCCCGACCGAGGAGCTTGGGGCTGGCACCGCGAGAGGTGACCAAGGAGGTGCCCATCGCCGTGGTGAGCAGGAGCCTGCCCTTGCTGGGGACAGCTGGGCTTGGCGTTATTACCTGAGCGGCCGTGCGTTATGCTGAGCCCCTTCCAGCACAAACCCTTCCTTGTTTTGTGTGGATTTTCGTCTCCAGCCTGGTTTTTTTTTCCGAAGAGTATGAGGTATGTGGCTGGGGTGTCTGCTTTGCCACCTCATCCCAGGGTGGAGGGAGCTTTTCACTAATTGCCAGGAATTGTGCTGGAAATTCTGTCCAAATTTCTCTTGGGCCCACTTTCCCCTCTTGCTCCAGATTCCTCCTCGAGAGGCTCCAAACAGCACCTCTCTCTAACTGGGGGTCACCCCTGTTCCCGCAAAAATCTCCAAAATTCACGCGTTCATCGTATTAGCTGCGTAGTAGTGCGGTTTGGTTGCACCATTTCCCCTTTCCAATGATGTATACCCACACCTACTGTCTTGCCGTCGAGGAGACGTTTGTCTCTCTTTTGTGTCGCCCAGGCTTTCGCTTTTTGCGCTCAACAATTTTCCCTCACTCTGAATGCGTCGCCAAGGGGTTCCCTGAACTGCGAGATGTCCACGATGCTTTAAGTGGTCACCCGAACGTATTTCCCACTCTGATGCATCCGCACGATTTAACTCTCTTGGCACACCCCGTTAAATACCACACTCAAAGGTATCCGCCCTTCTATGTTATGCTCGTGACGCACGAGGGCGTCTTTGGGCGCTCAGATAATTCTCTTCTCTCTATAAATCGTCACGCCTCGTGCGTGCTCGCAGATATCACTCTCGTCGTGGCACTTGTCACCACAAATTCCGCGCGATTTGTGGCTGCAGGTTCCTATTGGCCAGATACTTCGCCTGCTCCCAAATTTACTCTCCTCACCCAAAACTTCTCGTTCGCTTCTAAGTGAGCCAATTTCCTAAAGGTTCCTAACTCCTACAGTGCCCAGTGGTTTATCCCTTTCTCAATTACCACACAATCACACATCGCGAAACTTAACCGAGCCTAGCCTATTGGCTAAGAGTACACGTTTCTCACTGTACCTAAACCATCGCAGCTAAAACGTGCCTGACTGTGGAGTTGGATTGCGAAGAAAAGACACCACACCACCCCATCGATGTGAGATCTCTTGTCGCCCGCCTCGGCATTAATAATATCTTCGAACGACAGGATTCGAAGTAAATCCAATACATTCGTTGGCTCGGCCTGGATCTATCCCTCTCTATAGAGGTTCAGACATGCGAGAAAACCTTGGCCAAGTGGGAAACCTGCTGGCATATCCACCATGGAGAAGTGGAGCAGCTGTACTAGGGCCGGCAATCAGCATATGGGGGGATTTTACATCCTTGGGATAGAACAGGTCGGGACACGCTCCTCACGAGTGATCATGTTAGAGCATGTCGAGGACGCCGAAAAAACGAATGGAGTTCTTCGGAGAGAGAACAACTTCGAGGACCATAAACTGAAACTACCCGAGCGCATCAGAAACTGTCGCCCACCACTACACATCGCATCCTTGGGGAGGTCATGCACAAACTGCAGTATTGATGGAGCTAAGGGGACTGTAGCGTCCACCACGTCCTGATGGGGTTGGGATCTTTTGCGGACAACACGGGATGGAGAGATAAAGCTATCAGTACCATCGCCAATTTGTCTATGGCTTATGGCACTTGGAGATGCAGAAAAATGGGCGTATATAATCAGAGGTAGAAGGAAAGAAACATCACTTAAGGGGTCCAACCTAGCGCGTTGAAACAGGTGACTGAACCGGCTGTTCAGGGCATTGAAGAAGAGTAGCCTTCTGAGAGCACGCCAGTCCCCAGCCCGCTCGTCGAGCGAATCACCAGTCTGATCCCTGTAGACAGCACCCGAGACTCCTAGGGTTGAGCGAGTGGGAGTGAACAAATACCTAGAGGGTTAGTGATCCCTCTCGGGAAGCACTTGATAGTAATGAGCGCGAAGGTCCTCAGGAGCATAACGCTAGAAGACTCATTCACCATGAGAGAAGCGCGAGGATGGGAAGCTACTCTCAAAGGAGATCTTATGGAGGAAGTATGACGAGATAGTGTGAAAGCCTAGAGTCTATCAAAGCACGCCGCATCCTTGGTTACCCTAATTGACCAAAAGACTCGAGCGAAATGTGTAACACAGTAATCCTCTCTCTAAGCGGATCTGTGTGGCACTCGGAATTAGTGGAGGGATCCGGATGGGCCTTTAGACCTATCCAAGAGCTCATTTGGAGAGCGCGCAGGTAGGAGGCGCAGGGACAGCCCAGGGGGGGATCTTTGGAAGGTGGGAAATGGGCGCCTACCGCCACCGGCATACAGAAGCACTTTGGGAAGCCCAGTGATGAGCAGGGAGGAGGGAAGGTGGGAATGGGAGCCTAGAGCATCCAGAGCTGCGCTTGGGAGCCAGGTTGAGGAGTGGCGCGACATATCCCTGGGTCTTTGGGAAGGTGGGCTGGGAGCCTAGAGCCAATCCAGAGGTCTTTAGGAGCGTGGGTGAGGACGCAAGGAGATATTTGGGAAGGTGGGATGGGAGCTAGAGCATCCCAGAGCCTCTCCATTGGGAAGCCTAAAAGTGAGGAGCAGGGAGATCTTTGGGCAAAGGGTGGGGTGGGAAACCCAGACCATCCCAGAGCTCCGTTGGTGAGCCAGGTGAGGGAGACTCTAGGGAGATCTTTGGGACACGGTGGTGCATGTATGTGTATAGCCTAATAGAGCATCCAGAAGTATCTTTGTTACGAGGGGAGCCCAGGTGAGGAGCTAGCGCCGATGATCTGTTCTCTGGCGCACCAGTGGGCGCTTGGGCTAAAGCGCGCGCGCAGACCCATCAGAGCAGGGCGCCTGCTCTCTGCGGCGTGAGCGCATCAACGCGCTCGGAAGGAAGTCACGGGAACACAGCCCCCGGGGGATCACTGGAGAGAATGTGTCACGGTTTTGAGTATCGTTGGTCGAGGCATCGGTGAGCAGAGCCAGTGGTAGATCAAGAACTCAGGCTTGGTATAAGAGCGCAAAACACGTCTGGTGTATGAGTCACAGGCTGTACGATTGATTTGGGAAGGTGAATGGGAGCTTTGAGACCCATCGCAGAGCTCCTTGGGAAAGCCAGGTGAGGAGCAGGAGATCATTAGAAGGTGGGATGGGAGCCTAGAGCATCCAGAGCTCCTTGGGGAGCCGGTGAGGAGTGGGACATACCTGGGGATCTTTGGGAAGGTGTGGGTATTGGCAGCCTAGAAGGCATCAGAGGTCTTTAGGAAGCCAGAGTGAAATGACCAGACAGGACAAGATCTTTGGTAAGGTGGATGGGAGCCTAGAGCATCCACGAGTTTCTTTGGGAACCCCACATTGTGGGGACGAGCGAGTGCGTCTGATGGCACTTCAGTTACGCTGACACGTCAGGGATGGGAGGACAAGGACCCCGTGTCGCTGCTCACCCGGTGAGCTTTTGCCAGCAGTGGGAGCGCTTCGGGAGGGAAGCCCTCGCCACTGCGTCCCAGGTTGGGTTGGTTTGAGGGCACCTCAGCGATTTTTGGAGAGGAGAGACCCTGCCATGCATGCCTCCACAGGCATCTTTGCCCCGGGGAGAGAGGCTTTGGGGGGCGAGCTACCTGACCCTGCTCGCTAGTCAAAATGGCTTATTAGCGCGCGGGAGAGAGTGCGAGCCCTGCCTGCGTGCCACCCAGCTCTTGCCCAGGGTTTGGGAGAGCCCTGCTCTGCTTCTCAGCTTTGCCCAGGGTAGCTTGCGGGGGAGTCTCTTCTTGCCTCAGTTGCCTCTCTGTGTTGGGAGCCCCTCCTCCAGCCGCAAGGGTTTGGAGGTAGCCCGTGCCTGCTCCCAGCTTTGCCCAAGGTGTTGGGAGAAGCCCCTGCTCTGCGTCTCAGCCTTTGCCCAAGTTGGAGGCGGGGAGCTTGCTCTTTGCTTCTGTGCAGACTGTTGCCTGGTTTGGAGGGGATACCTCTGTCCTCCGCTACTTGCCCAGGGGTTTGGGGAGCTGCCCAGTTTTCCGTTTGAGACCTTCTGTCTCGCTGAGGTGTGCTTGGCAGGAGTGGATCGTGGGAGCTCTGCATCGTAGGCTCTTCTTCAGTTCTAGCACTCCAGGCGTTTCGGTATTGCCCTTCCTGTCCCACTCTTCCGGGTGTTGGTGCCCTCCGGCTTCGCTGTTGTGTTTGCTGCGTACAGGCTTAGGGACTTTGTGATTGTTTTTTTGTGATCCCGCGTACAGCGCTCACCCATGCGAGCTGCAGCGCTGGGGGCTGGGTCCTGGACACTGATATCTACAGGGTAAGGCTGGGGGGCTCCTGGCCTTCCCCTGGCCCCCAGGCAGAGGAGGCAGCTCCAGAGATTGTCTGCTCTGCCCAGACCGAGGGTCACATCCTGCCCGTGGAGCGCATCAACCTGACGGCAACCGCTCCTTCCTTCCCGCCGAGGAGCTGGGCTGCACCGCGAGGTGACCAAGGAGGTGCCCATCGCCGTGGTGAGCAGAGCCTGCCCTGCTGGGGACAGCTGGGCTGGGTTTTCCTGAGCGCTGGCGTTCTGCCTGAGCCCCTTCCAGCACAAACCCTTCCCTTGTTTGTGTTGGATTGGTCGCTCCAGCCTGTTTTTCCGAAGAGTTGGAGGTATGTGGCTGGGGTGTCTGCTTTGCCACCTCATCCCAGGGTGGAGAGAGCTTTTCACATTGCAGGAATTGCTGCTGAATTCTGTCCAAATTTCTCTTGGGCGCCACTTCCCCTCTTCGCTGCCAGATTCCTCCTCGAGAGGCTCCAAACAGCACCTCTCTCTAACTGGGGGTCACCCCTGTTCCCGCAAAAATCTCCAAAATTCACGCGTTCATCGTATTAGCTGCGTAGTAGTGCGGTTTGGTTGCACCATTTCCCCTTTCCAATGATGTATACCCACACCTACTGTCTTGCCGTCGAGGAGACGTTTGTCTCTCTTTTGTGTCGCCCAGGCTTTCGCTTTTTGCGCTCAACAATTTTCCCTCACTCTGAATGCGTCGCCAAGGGGTTCCCTGAACTGCGAGATGTCCACGATGCTTTAAGTGGTCACCCGAACGTATTTCCCACTCTGATGCATCCGCACGATTTAACTCTCTTGGCACACCCCGTTAAATACCACACTCAAAGGTATCCGCCCTTCTATGTTATGCTCGTGACGCACGAGGGCGTCTTTGGGCGCTCAGATAATTCTCTTCTCTCTATAAATCGTCACGCCTCGTGCGTGCTCGCAGATATCACTCTCGTCGTGGCACTTGTCACCACAAATTCCGCGCGATTTGTGGCTGCAGGTTCCTATTGGCCAGATACTTCGCCTGCTCCCAAATTTACTCTCCTCACCCAAAACTTCTCGTTCGCTTCTAAGTGAGCCAATTTCCTAAAGGTTCCTAACTCCTACAGTGCCCAGTGGTTTATCCCTTTCTCAATTACCACACAATCACACATCGCGAAACTTAACCGAGCCTAGCCTATTGGCTAAGAGTACACGTTTCTCACTGTACCTAAACCATCGCAGCTAAAACGTGCCTGACTGTGGAGTTGGATTGCGAAGAAAAGACACCACACCACCCCATCGATGTGAGATCTCTTGTCGCCCGCCTCGGCATTAATAATATCTTCGAACGACAGGATTCGAAGTAAATCCAATACATTCGTTGGCTCGGCCTGGATCTATCCCTCTCTATAGAGGTTCAGACATGCGAGAAAACCTTGGCCAAGTGGGAAACCTGCTGGCATATCCACCATGGAGAAGTGGAGCAGCTGTACTAGGGCCGGCAATCAGCATATGGGGGGATTTTACATCCTTGGGATAGAACAGGTCGGGACACGCTCCTCACGAGTGATCATGTTAGAGCATGTCGAGGACGCCGAAAAAACGAATGGAGTTCTTCGGAGAGAGAACAACTTCGAGGACCATAAACTGAAACTACCCGAGCGCATCAGAAACTGTCGCCCACCACTACACATCGCATCCTTGGGGAGGTCATGCACAAACTGCAGTATTGATGGAGCTAAGGGGACTGTAGCGTCCACCACGTCCTGATGGGGTTGGGATCTTTTGCGGACAACACGGGATGGAGAGATAAAGCTATCAGTACCATCGCCAATTTGTCTATGGCTTATGGCACTTGGAGATGCAGAAAAATGGGCGTATATAATCAGAGGTAGAAGGAAAGAAACATCACTTAAGGGGTCCAACCTAGCGCGTTGAAACAGGTGACTGAACCGGCTGTTCAGGGCATTGAAGAAGAGTAGCCTTCTGAGAGCACGCCAGTCCCCAGCCCGCTCGTCGAGCGAATCACCAGTCTGATCCCTGTAGACAGCACCCGAGACTCCTAGGGTTGAGCGAGTGGGAGTGAACAAATACCTAGAGGGTTAGTGATCCCTCTCGGGAAGCACTTGATAGTAATGAGCGCGAAGGTCCTCAGGAGCATAACGCTAGAAGACTCATTCACCATGAGAGAAGCGCGAGGATGGGAAGCTACTCTCAAAGGAGATCTTATGGAGGAAGTATGACGAGATAGTGTGAAAGCCTAGAGTCTATCAAAGCACGCCGCATCCTTGGTTACCCTAATTGACCAAAAGACTCGAGCGAAATGTGTAACACAGTAATCCTCTCTCTAAGCGGATCTGTGTGGCACTCGGAATTAGTGGAGGGATCCGGATGGGCCTTTAGACCTATCCAAGAGCTCATTTGGAGAGCGCGCAGGTAGGAGGCGCAGGGACAGCCCAGGGGGGGATCTTTGGAAGGTGGGAAATGGGCGCCTACCGCCACCGGCATACAGAAGCACTTTGGGAAGCCCAGTGATGAGCAGGGAGGAGGGAAGGTGGGAATGGGAGCCTAGAGCATCCAGAGCTGCGCTTGGGAGCCAGGTTGAGGAGTGGCGCGACATATCCCTGGGTCTTTGGGAAGGTGGGCTGGGAGCCTAGAGCCAATCCAGAGGTCTTTAGGAGCGTGGGTGAGGACGCAAGGAGATATTTGGGAAGGTGGGATGGGAGCTAGAGCATCCCAGAGCCTCTCCATTGGGAAGCCTAAAAGTGAGGAGCAGGGAGATCTTTGGGCAAAGGGTGGGGTGGGAAACCCAGACCATCCCAGAGCTCCGTTGGTGAGCCAGGTGAGGGAGACTCTAGGGAGATCTTTGGGACACGGTGGTGCATGTATGTGTATAGCCTAATAGAGCATCCAGAAGTATCTTTGTTACGAGGGGAGCCCAGGTGAGGAGCTAGCGCCGATGATCTGTTCTCTGGCGCACCAGTGGGCGCTTGGGCTAAAGCGCGCGCGCAGACCCATCAGAGCAGGGCGCCTGCTCTCTGCGGCGTGAGCGCATCAACGCGCTCGGAAGGAAGTCACGGGAACACAGCCCCCGGGGGATCACTGGAGAGAATGTGTCACGGTTTTGAGTATCGTTGGTCGAGGCATCGGTGAGCAGAGCCAGTGGTAGATCAAGAACTCAGGCTTGGTATAAGAGCGCAAAACACGTCTGGTGTATGAGTCACAGGCTGTACGATTGATTTGGGAAGGTGAGGGAGGCTTTTGGAGACCCATCGCAGAGCTCCTTGGGAAGCCAGGTGTAGGGAGCAGGGAGATCATTTATAGAAGGTGGGATGGGAGCCTAGAGCATTCAAGAGCTCCTTAGGGGAGCCGGGAAGGAGTGGGACATCCTGGGGATCTTTGGGAAGTGTGGGTATCTGGGCAGCCTAGAGCATCAGAGGTCTTTAGGAAGCCAGTGTGAAGACCAACAGGCAAGATCATTTGGGAAGGTGGGATGGGGAGCCTTAGAGCATCCACGAGTTTCTTTGGGAACCCCACACGATGCGATCATCGCGCAGCTCCTGCACCGAGGGCTGTCCCACCTGCATCCCCATGGCCCCACAGCTGCTCCTCATGGATGCCAGCAGGTCCTTGGCCAGGTGCTGCAGCCTCTTGGGATAGATCAGGAGCCAGGAATTGATGGAGATCTGGGAGAAAAGCCAGCACAGGCCGTGGGTTGGGGGTGTTRCTGCAATCCAATCCAAGCAGCACGTTCCTGTTTGGGACAGYAGAAACCTACCAAGCACAGAGYGGAATTTGGGAGAGGAAAACTGGGCCTAGAGGAACRTGGAGCACAGCAGGGAGTTTGGGAGAGAGAAATTTGGGAGAGGGAATTTTGGCCAAGAGGAACCTGCAGCACAGAGGGGAATTTGGGAAAGTGGGCCTAGAGGAACCTGGAGCACAGAGGGGAATTTGGGAGAGGGAAAGTGGGCCAAGAGGAACCTGCAGCAAAGAGGGGAATTTGGGAGAGAGAAAGTGGCCCAAGAGGAACCTGGAGCACAGAGGGGAATTTGGGCAAGGGAAAGTGACCCAGGAGAAATCTGCAGCACAGAGGGGAATCTGGAAAAGGGAAAGTGGCCCAAGAGAAATCTGGAGTACTGAGGGGAATCTGGAAAAGGGAAAGTGGCCCAAGAGAAATCTGGAGCACTGAGGGGAATCTGGAAAAAGGAAAGTGGCCCAAGAGAAATTTGGACTGAATTCCAGCCAATTCCTGCATGTGAAAAGCTCCCTCCACCCTGGGATGAGGTGGCAAAGCAGACACCCCAGCCACATACCTCCAACTCCTTCGGAAAAACAGGCTGGAGCGCAAATCCAACACAAACAAGGGAAGGGTTTGTGCTGGAAGGGGCTCAGGCAGAACYCCAGCGCTCAGGAAAACCCAGCCCAGCTGTCCCCAGCAGGGCAGGCTCTGCTCACCACGGCGATGGGCACCTCCTTGGTCACCTCGCGGTGCCAGCCCAGCTCCTCGGCGGGAAGGAAGGAGCGGTGCCGCAGGTTGATGCGCTCCACGGGCAGGATGTGACCCTGGGTCTGGGCAGAGCGGGAATCTCTGGAGCTGCCTCCTCTGCCTGGGGGCCAGGGGAAGGCCAGGAGCCCCCCAGCCCTTACCCTGTAGATATCAGTGTCCAGGACCAGCCCCCAGCGCTGCAGCTCCTGSGAAGCGTCCGGGGTGTCGCGGATGCGGCGCAGGAGGCCGGTGAGGCGCTGGTAGTGCTGCTGGGGACTCTGGATCATCTCCCACGTCACCTCCTGCACCAGCAACACCCAGCGGGTGACGGAGGCTCCCCACAACCCTGGGCAAAGTTGAGAGCAGGGCAGGGCTCTCCCCAGTCCTGGGCAAAGCTGGGAACAGGACAGGGTTCTCCAAACCCTGGGCAAAGCTGAGAGCAGAGCAGAGCTCCCCCAACCTGGGAGCAGCTGAGAGCAGAGCAGGGCTCTCCCCAAAACCTGGGCAAAGCTGGGAGGCAGGGCGGGCTCTCCTCAAACCCTGGGCAAAGCTGGGAGAGGGCAGGGCTCCCCCAAAACCCTGGCAAAGCTGGAGCAAGAGCAAGGGCTCCCCCGAACCCTGGGCAAAGCTGAGGCAGAGCGGGCTCCCTCCAAACCCTGGGCAAAGTGGGAGCAGGGCACGGGCTCCCTCTAAACCTGGGCAAGCTGGGAGCAGGGCAGAAGAGCTCCCCCACCTGCGAAGCGGGGGCCCCGACCTGGGCAAAGCTGGGAAGCAGAGCAGGGCTCTCCCCAAACCCTGGGCAAGAGCTGGGAGCAGGAAGCAGGTCTTCCAAAGCCTGGGCAAAGCTGGGAGCAGGACAAGGGTCTGCCCCAACGCCTGGCAAAGCTTGGGAGCAAGCTGGCTCCCCAAACCCCTGGGCAAGACTGGAGGCAGGCAGGGTCCCCCCAACCTGGGCAAGCTGGCGAGCAGGAGAGCTCCACGCTGGCACTGCAAGGATCTCCCAACCCCAGTGAGAGCAGAAGGGGCCTCCGAATGCAGCGAAGGGACAGGGCTCCCCCAAACCCTGGGCAATAGCTGGGAGCAGGGCAGGCTCCCCCAACCGGCAACTGGGGCAAGTCTCATACCGGCATGGGAGGCAGGGCAGGCCTAAGTGCAAGGGAGCAGTCAACAGGCCTGACCTTCACGCATGCGATGTTCTTCGCGGAGTCGAGAGCGCCTGGTGAGGGAAGGTGAGCTCTGGCCACAGCACCATCTTCAGCATGGCTGCCAGGGAAGCGGACAGGCATGTTTCAAGCAATTCCAAAGGGCTGGGAATTTCCTGCTCTCCACTGAGGCAGCCAGGCGAGGCTCTGGGATGGAGAGCTCAGAGCAGCCCATGGATCTCTCTGGGCTAGAGGAAGCGCAGTAGAGCCATGGATCTTCTTGGGCTGTGGCCGTGACTCGGGCAGGGAGCAGCCATGGAATCACTCTGGGCTGGAAGAAGCTCATGAGCAGCCCATGGAAATCTGGTGGAGAGACTCAGAGCAGCCAGTGGATCTCTCTGGGCTGGCAGAGACTAGAGCAAGCCTCAGTGGATCTCTCTGGGCTGCGAGAGAGCAGTTCCATGATCTGCTCTGGGCTGGAAGTAGTCAGAGCAGGCCCATTGATCTTCTGGGCTGGAAGAGCTTCAGAGCACCCGTGATTCACTCTGGTGCTGGAGGAGCTCGTTGGATATCTCTGGGCTGTAAGGGAGGTTAGCCATGGGATCTCTCTGGGCTGGAAGAGTCAGAGGCAGCCATGATTTCTCTGGGCTGGGAAGAGCTAAGAGCAGCCGTGGGCTGAAGATTGGATCTCTGCGCCTGTGTCACCTCCCTTCTTGGTGGTCTGTTTTTCCTCATTGGGGCTTTGTGGACGAGCAGGGGCTGGTCCAGTTCCCTGATGGTGATCCCGTGGGTCTTGCTGGAAAAACAGCATCYTCACACAAGCCTGGAATTTCACTTTGGAATGGAAACCCAAARCCCCACCGTGGGCAGCAAAACCTCCCTGCTCCCACTGCCCCACCTCGGATCAGCCCCTGCCCGTTCCCAGGGGTGATCCAGCAGCTGCTCCTCACCTGTAGTACTCCACAAAGGTGATCTCCTGCCCGCTGGCCAGGGTGAACGTGTCCTTGGGGGTCTTGTCCCAGTCGATGTCGTCCACGCGGTAGGTGCGGTTGTTGTAGCGAGTCATGACCACGCTCCCCACCAGCTGCTTGATGCACTCGTCCTGGAACGTCCTCTGGCTCTGCGAGTGGATGGTTTGCCTGGGAAAAGAGGAGAGGCACGGAATGCTCCCCACCCTGTGCCATCCCAAAATGAAAACAGCAGCCCTGTCCCCAGAGCTTGTGGGGTTTTGTTGCTGCTCTCACATCACGCTCAGCACGGACTCGCTGCGGATGATCTTGTGGATGGCGTCCACCATGAGGAAGAGCCCCCCGTCCTTCCTCCGGATGCTGACGGCGTAGCCCGGCCAGATGTGGAGGCTGTGCCCAGAGAAAAAGAGGCCTGGCTTAGCCCAGAAACCCCCTCAAAACTCAGGGATTCATTTCCCAGCTCCCAACTGCTCAGAACAGCCAAAGTCAGGCTGACCTGGGAACACTTCCCAGTTTCCAGGGAAACAGSGATGACTCTGTGGGAAGGAAGGTGCCAGCACCCACCTGTATTTCTGTAAGGTGGTGGCCAGGGCAGGCTCAAAGAAATGTCTCCCAACCAGGCTCATGTTTAAGATTTTCATCACCCTAAGGAAGGAAAAGCAGGAAAAGCAGGGCTGGYTGAGYACTGGCAGGAAGGAGGAGGAAGGGGCTCTCCCCCCTGAGCTCAGGGAGGGTCTCTCTGGTCTCTCACCTGCGGAACACCACGTTGTAAAAGGGGATGCAGAGATCCGAGCTGGGCTCCAGGATTTTGGTCATCTGGATGTTGATGAGGATCTCCTCCCTGTCACTGCTCCTCTGAGCCTTCAGGCTGACCTTTGGCAGGGCCAGAGGGGGCTCTCCCACCCAAAACAGGGGCACCCCCGTACCCCCAAACTGGGGGAGACCCCCGTACCCCTTACCTTGGGGATCTGGATGGGCAGGAAGAGGATGGAGCCGTCGAAGGCCATCACATCCCCYGTCACGGCGTGCTGCTCCTTCAGCATGGCAAAGCGGGCAGTCTTGCACTCCACCTCGGGGCTGGGGGCACACACAGGGCCTTTTCTCCCTCCTCTGCCCCCCCAGACCTCACTCAGCCCCCCAAAAATCCTCCCTGAAGGGCAAAACCCAGAACTCTTTGTTGTGCTGGGGCTGCTCCAAGTCACYGCAGCTTGGACAGCAGGAGGGACACAGAGAGCTCTGCCTGGGGACACCCCAGCCTCGAGGGGCTGTGGGGGACCCTCGAGGGGCTARGGGGGACCCCGGCCCCCCATTATCACCTGAAGGTCACGTGGTACTGGTAGACAGCTTCGTTCTGGCAGTGGATCTTCACAAAGTTCAGCCCCACGGGGATGGTGGCTCCCTTGGCCACCGCCTTCGTCCCCTGGGCCCTGCGAGGGACAGGGGGTCAGCAGCGACCCAGCAGCACCTGCACCCCAAAACGGGCGGCTGGGGACGCCACTTACGGCCTGGCAGCAGCTGGGGGGCCGTCCGSGGAGGGCACGGGCGTCGGGCAGGGCTGGGGGCTGGGTGGGCACGGGGCGGGCACGGCGGGGGCGGCTCGTCCAGGCGGGGTGGGCAGCGCGTCCCCTCTGCCTTTCCACAGGATCCTGCGTCCCCAGGGGGGGCTGCGGTGAGCCCTGGCACACCCTGGGGACACACCTGGCTGCAAACCCCCAGCGACGAGCCCGACCCCCCGAAATCTCCCTACTCCTCCTGCCCCACAGCAGCCTGGGGGCTCGAAACAGCCGAGTTTTGGGATAYAGGGATGGGAGGGACGGGGGAGATGGGGAAAACAGAGGGAATYAGGGAATAGGGCGGATTTACGGGTCAGGGGGAGACAGAGGGGGAGAAAGAATGGGGGCAGAACAAAGAAGGGGACAGGAGGAACAGGAAAGATGGAGAGGGACAGGAGGGCCCAGAGGAGGGTGGGCACTGAGGGTTTGGGGGTTCAGGGCTGTGGGAGACTCACTGCCCACGCGTGGGGAGCGCCGCCAGCGCTGCCCCCTTGTCCTTCTCCTCCTCCTCCTTCAGCCGCTGCAGCAGGCCGGGCGGAGCCGCTGCCTTCGCATCGCCAGCGCCGCCCCGGCCTGCGGGAGCAGGGCCACCGTGAGKGGCGGAGCGGGGCCCGCCGGGCCCCTGCACCGCCGCACCACCGGCACCTACCGAGGGGCCGCTCCAGAGGCCGCTCATCCAGGCCCAGCCCGCGGAACAGCGCGGGGAACGGCGAGGCCGCGGCTCGGGGCTGGGCGGGGCCGGGCGAGGGCAGGCGAGGGGAGAAGGCGGCGAGGCCGCGGAGCCCCCTGGCCATGGGCACGGCGGGCCCGGGCCCGGGCCGGGGCGGGCGGAAGGGCCGCGGCGGGTCCATGGCCGCCCCGTCGAGGCGCACCCGGAGCCGCGCGCGGCCAGCGCCGGCCGCGCCGGCCAGCGCAGGCGCGGTCCGCCCAGCGCAGGGCGGCGGCGCTGATTGGGCGCGCCCAGGGAACGCCCACAACACCGGCGGCGCCTCGGGGGCGGAGGGAAAGCGCGCGAGGAGGGCGGGAGTGGGGAAGGTGTGGGTGTCGTGGTTCAGACGAAGAGTGGGCGGGTGTTATGTCTATAAATCATGGGCGTTGGGCAGGGGATGGGAAGAGCAAGGAAGTGGTGCGATTGTGCGGTAGTCGCATAGGATGGAGTACTATCTTGGGATTGGGGGGTAATAATGTGCGAGGGATGCGGGTGCTGTGCGAGGGATGTTGTGCTTTTAATGGTGGGGATGTTGGGGGTAAAATGGGACAATGTGCTGTGTGGAAGGGAGGGTAACATTGGATTGATGATGCGGGGCAGGGGAAAAGGGTTCAGATGGGATGATTGGGGGTAGGAAATTCGGGATGGCTGTTGCGGAATCATGGGTACGCCGCAGGGTCGGGATGCGGTTCAGGTAAAGGGGTTTTGTGGTAAGAGCCATGGAATTTGAGGGGGCAAAAGGATTTTGGCACGTGAGAGAGGAGAGAGAGGAGTTTTGGGGGTAAATGGGATTGTGGTGTTCTTGTGGCATGGTTGTGGAGCTGGTGTGCATGGATCCTTCGTTCCTTTCTTCGGCGGGGTTAACTATGATGGATGGGATGGATTTGGGTGTGTGTACGGGGGGCACTGGTAGTTAAGTGTGAGGGATACATGATTGGGGAGATTGTTTGTGATATTTATGTGATAGTGGGATAGGGTATGTGGTAATTGCGGTTGTGATAGAGTGTGCTATGGAAGGCGCGTGTAGTGAAAGTGCTAGAGTGTGGGTTGGGGTTTATGATGGAGATGTGTGGGGGTCGTTGTGCAAGATCAATGTGCATGAGTAAGCGAGGCAACTTGTTTGCAGGTCTCAGCTGCTCCTGTAGTGTGGTTCGTGCCTCCATTCCTGTTCCTGCGCTGTGCGGTGGCTGTGTGGGCCCTCCAGGGAGCTTTGTGTCTGCCGGCAATGACAGCGCTGTATCTTGGTCTCGTACCATCAGAGTGTTGATGAAGGGTGGGTGTCTATGGTCTAGGCCCTCATTTTCTCACTGCGAGCGTCCTGTAGCTGCGCCTCTAGTGGACCCATAGGTTGAGGGCCTCGCTATGCTCGGGTATAGAGAGAGCAGACTTGAACACGGGTTCTTTCTATGGGGAAAAGAAGGTTTCTATGTGCCCGGTTGTGCTTTGCGTCTCCAGGACGGTGTGTGTTTGTGTCTTCTTGACGCTAGGTATGCGATTGAGCAGCTGGGGGGGAGCATCTCGCTATGCCTTCCAGGGCCGCACACACCCTTGTCCGTATGATTGCCCTGTTCTTGTGGGGCAGTCGGGGGGATGCGCGCTGGTTGTTGGGTGGTGACATCTGCGCGTGTTGAGCGCTCCAAGCGCTGGTGAGCGTGGCGTTCTGGTTGTGAGCCCTTGGGATCGTCCCGATTGGGGATTTCGTACAGCACATCGGATTCGCGCATCCCCAGTCCTGTGCCCGATCGTCCTATATATGGCACATTCTGGAGGGGCTGAGGCTCCCATGCTTCTGGTTTTTTTGTTCTGGGGGGGCCTTGGTAGCCCGCCTTGGCTATCTGCGCCGCGTGCCTGTGCTCGCGCAGGTGAGTAGGTCTGTCGGAAATTCTTCGGTGGAGTGCAGACTGAGCAGTGGGAGGACGTGGTCCCAGCACATTCATGTCCCTCGTTTGGCGGCTTTGTGCCTTCCTTCCCACGATTGTCTGCCTCTATCTGGTACTGCGCTCTAATGCTTTCTGTTCCTGAGGGGCTACAAACATGCCTTGGCTACTGCGAGATGCTGCTCTTCCTCCATGTCTTGTCCTCGTATGTGTGTAGCCAGCTAGGATCGCCTTCCCCACTGCTCACAGCATCGTATGCTTCTAATACGAACCACATCGTATCTCCCCATGGGGTTTTTGTGTGTGGTGTATAAGAGCCTGGTTGGGGCCAATTTGGGTGCCTGCTCCGCAGTGATTCTGTGTGAGGGACGAGGAGCAGTTGGGGGTGCCGCGGACTTTTTTGTGGTTGCGACCTGTCATGTCGGTGCACTGTGGCCCAGCACAGCTGCACTCTTTTCTCATGTAATTGGCTGGGTATGAGCAGTTTCTGTCCTGCGGGAGAGACCTGGCTCGTCGGTTGGTAGTCCTGGCGGCTAGTTGTGGCATGTGTGGTTTTTCCTTGCTGTTTTGGGTCGCTGTTCTGTCATGGGTGCGGCACACTGGCGGGACTGGAATGGACTTGGACTTGGGTATCACTCCCTGGGCTCGCCGGGGATGGGGCCGGATCAGCCCGGGATCTCTCGGGGAATCAGCGCTGCTGCTGGCAGCTCGGGCCGGGGCGCCGGGGGTGAGATAGCCCCTGGGTACTCGTTGGAGGTCAGTGCCTGAGTCGGGGGACTGGGGGTGTCGGGTGTGCGCGTTGGGCCCGCTAGATGGTCGTGGACGGGAGTGAGAGGTGCACTTGCGAGGAGTCAGGCTGTGGGACGGTTTGGCCTCGGGCGAGCGTGCCGTCGCTGGGACTCGGGGGATCAGCTCCTGGGACTTGTTTGGGACTCGAACTCCGGTGTGTACTCGTGGGGGTTGAGGCGCCTGGGGTGTGCGCGGCGAGCAGCCTCTCTGCAGACTGGATCTAAGCCCGTTTGGCTTCTTGTGGGAGCAAGAACGCCGTTTCTGTCGGGACTTGGGGATTTGTCGGGATTGTTTGCCTGCTGGTGATTTCGGGATTTAGCCCATCTGGGATCTGGTTGATTATCCAGTGGATCTTCGCCCTGCGCGTGATCATTGCCATTCGCTGGGACTGGGATCATGACGTGTTGCCGGCACTCTCGGGTTTCATGATTGCGGCTCCTTTGGGACTGGCGATTTTCCTCGCGATGTGTTCTGGGACTGGAGTTAGCCCTGGGATCTGGAGTATGCTCCCTGGGTACTGGTGGTGATTCTAGCCTCGCCCTGGGGACTTGGTATTCGCTCAAGCCGGTGTTGGACTGTGGCAGCACGCACTGGGGATTGGGATACGCTATCTTTTCCTGGGGAAGCTTCCGGAGTTATAGCCATTGGGTACGTGGTTATTCGGGCATTCGGGATTCCGCATACGTTGGCGTAGTCGTGGTCCGGGTGCGCTGGGATCATGTACTCGCCGCGGACTTCGGTAGCAGTAGCCCTGTGGGCTGGGTGTGTAGTCAAGCTCCTGGAGACGCTGGATCAGCCCTGGGTAGTATCCTGGGGATGCGCAGCTGCTTGGGCGGAGAGCTGTTGGATCACCTCAGGAATGGATAGAGCTTGGAGGCTGGGATCATAGTTCTCTGGCGACTTTGGGCGGGATCAGCGTGTGATGACTGTTTGGGATCAGGGCTTGGTGAAGCTTGCGATTAGTGGCGCACTCCTTGTGTGGATCGGTTGAGTGCCCATGCTGGGACTTGGATCATCCGAGTCGTTATGGGACTTGCGCGGTGGGAAGGGAGAGCGAGCTTGCGGGACTCGGGATCTATCCCACTTGTGGACTGGGAGGGTGCCGCTAGTGCCCTCAGTGTCTGCCGTGATTCCAGCTCTCCTGGACTCGGGGATCATCCCACTGGGAGATCTGGTTCTGTGCGTTGTGTGTTTTCCGGTTTCTCTTTGGGATCCAGTCCTGTGAGAGACTGTGTGGTATCATTCTTCAGTGGGAGCTGTTTCTGGCGTGATCAGCGTTTTTGGTGACTGGCGCAGGTGCCGAGTCTGGGACGTGCCCTTTGCGGATCGAAGTCTATCTGGATTCGGGATTGCTAGCTGGGACTGCGGAGGGTGATCAGAGCCGCCCGGGGTATAAATCCGCTGCTCTGCCGTGCTCTGGGTTTTTGGGCGTGGGTGGGGCCGGGGGCCTGGCGGTGGGCTGGTGTGACCCGGCGGGGGTGATGTTGTTGTGTTTCCTTGGCTGTTGGGTCTCTGGTTTTTTGGGTCTGTCGGATGTTTTCTTCCTTTCCTCTGTGGCTTTCGTGGATCCAGATCCGCTTTGGGACTGCGGGTGATCACACTCGTGGGCATGGATCCAGCGCATGTGGCTATGGGGTGGGGTGTTACAACGTCAGGTCGGAATAGGGATTGAGTCGTACGTGACAGTCATAGTGAGATTGGCAGGATGATAAGAACATGCGCACAAGTATTGGAGGGACATATGCGGTAGTGGCAGGATATGGAGGTGGATGCAGGGGATGGTGGATGCTCATCAAACAGTGTATGGGTGGCTGGAAAAGCAGTATCATCTGATTGGGATGTGTGGCATACCTGCGATGGCTGTGGTAGGTGCAGTATCCTTGCTAGCAGTACAGGTGAGGGATGATGTGTACACTCGCCTCCTTATCCGTACTTGGTTCGCTTTATTTTCTCCATGGCGTCTATCTCTTCTCTGCTTTCACTCGAAGCAGCAGTTCGTTCCCATCGTCGTCAGCTTAGTTGTTGATGTTTTTCTTGGTCCAGCTTTGCTGTTGGTTTGGCATGTTTGTCCGGATTTGCGTTGGTGGTGGCTCGCCCGGGCGGGTGGTGTCAGGTGCAATTGCTGCGCTGAGTGGTATGGCAATTGCTCCTCTCTTCCTCGCTGGTGTTCTCAGGCTCAGCTTCTGCAGGCAGCTCAGTCCTGGTTCCCGCCGAAATTCGGGGGATGGGTCTCTCTGGGGGGGTGTCTTCGGCTGGTGTGATATGGGATTCTCTTCCTCATAGGTGCGTCTGTCGCTGTCACTGCAGAAGTGTGGTTGCTTGTGGTTTGGGGGGGTGGGTGGGGGACACGGGGGAGACTGGTCTGTTGGTATGGGCCAGCGCTTTCGGTGTCGGTCTCCTTGCTTGGTGTTGTCTCGGCATGTGTTGCTTTTGGCTGTCACTATGGCTGTGGTCGCAGTGGTTTTTTCCAGGTCTCCATGCCCTGCCTTTAGCCTGCCTGGCCAGGTTCCCAGCCCAGCGCCGAGCCCTAGCGCTGCGGGCTCCAGTGCCTCGCGCTGTGCCCGGCGAGCCGGTCTGTGGCTCTCAGGCTGCAGCTCCTTGTCGAGCTCTGGCGGCCAGCGTCCCCGCAGGCTTGTGTCGAGTGGGAGCTGGAGGTATGAGTATCGGGGTTTGGTTAGGCAGTAAGGAGGTAGGTTCAACTGAACGAAAGTGTGTATATGTTGCGATCGCTTCTGGATAGCGGATAGAGTTGTTTATGTCTTGCATGAGGTTGTAGATATCGATGTCGTGTATACACTGCAACGCAGTGCGGCAATTGGGGAAAGGAAGGTAGGTGAGTCTAGAAGTTCACTTTTTAGTCTGATCGGGGATTCTGCCTAGAGTGGTTTTGGCTAGGTGATATGAATTTTTCATTCTTCCAGAGAGCGATGGGCTAGACAGGCTTTGCTGCTGAGCTTCTCCTCGCGAGTGGCAAGTTGTGATTGCGTGTTGTTGTGTGGGGGTATTTAGCGTCATCGATTAAGGAGTGTGTAGTTGACTGTGTTGGTAATTCTGGCTGGGTGAATGGTTGCTGAGTGTGTGGAGTAGAGAGGTGGGATATGGGGACACTAGTGGGTGGAGGTGGACGAGTGTTACTTGTAGGGTTAAGAGTATTACTGAGTGTGAGTGTGTGGGCTCGGGATAGTGAAAGGTCATTACTTTACTTGGACTTGCACAAGATGAGGTGGTGCTAGAAAACGAGTTGGTTAGCTTATTTTATGGGCGCTCTGAAAGTAAGGAGTCTGTGGTTTAGAGTATGCTCGCAGATACAAGAGATTAGGTCAGTTTCTCGACTGTGTTTACTCTCCCAGCCCGAGCCGCAGACTCAGTGGCATGTATCTCTGGCGGCTGGGTGCAGTCGCGAATCCAACCCAATGGCTCAATCCAGTTTTGAGGCCATGCTTGTCACTGCGTGTATTGTTCCACGCTCCTGCGATTCTGCTCTCTCGCTTTTGGCTGCAGATGGCTCAGGCGCAGTGGGTTGTTGTGTGTCCTCATCTGCTTGCGCACGCGCTTTCTCCTGCTGTAGGAGCACCCGGGGGGTTGCTGAGGTGGGCGCAGGGGCAGCGAGCTCCGGGTTTTCCGTGATGTCGTTCTTTCAGGCCCTGGGTCAGATGCGCGCAGGAAGCTGTGGGTCCAGCAGGGGGATCTAGAGTCCGAGGCACGGTCGGGGCCTCTGGGGTCAGGTCGAGGGGACTACTTGAGTATACTTGCTGGTGATTGCAATTGTGGGGAACTACTTTTCGAGGGACACCTTTTGCGGACTGGTGGGCCTATACAGGGGGAATGCGTGCTCCGGATTCTATCGCGCGCTCATGTGGGCACAGGGAGACAGGTAGTGGCGGCTCAGTCGTGCACAGGGACACTCACGGCTCAGTTTTGTGCGAGGTGCCAGCGCAGGTGAATGCTACTGAGGGGGAGTTGCCGGTCCACGGTGGCACAGGGGACACTCAAGCATGCCTGGTGCACAGAGGACATCTCAGGATCACCTGCGGCTCGCGGGCATAGAGGTGGAGCAGTCGCGAGGACTCCCCGCTGGTTGCACAGCGGGCGCGACTTGTGTGGCCTTGGCGGCGGGTGTGCGCGGGTTGCTGGTGGTGGGTTGGGTGTTGGGCTGGGCGGTGCCCCGTGGGGTAGTGGGGGGGGGTGGGGTGGTTTGGTTTTTGTTTAGCGTGTTTTGCTTGCGTGCCTCTTTCCGTTGTTGCTGGGGTTGGTGGGCCGGGGTGGAAGGCCGTACTGGGGGCGGTAGTGCGTGCGCGGCCGTGGGCCGGGGCTTCTGTCCTGGCGGGGTGTGAGTGTAGACGTTGTTGGCCCTTCAGCGCCGCCCCCGGGGGGGGGGGTCGCCACGCGCCGTCGGCCCGGCCGGGGTTTGGGGGCAGCTCCGAGCTGTTTTTTGGGCTGGCATTGCACTGCACTCAGCACTGCCCCCCGGGCGCAACAGAGGGACACTAAGCCAACCGCTGGGGGCACAGGGGACACTCAGCACTGCCCTGGTGGCACAGACGACACTCAGCATTGCCACGGTGGCACAGGGGACACTCAACGCAACTGCCAACGGTGGCACAGAGGATACCTTCCAGCAATTGCCATGGTGGCATCAGAGGACACTCAGCAATTGCACGGGCACAGGGGACCTAGCACTGCCAGGGCACAGAGGAACTGAGCACACTGGGGCACAGGGGAACTCAGCACTGCCTCGGGGCCTCAGAGAAACTGCAGTACCCAACCTGGGGACCACAGGGGACCTCAGACACCTGGGAACACTCAGCACTGCCCTGGTGACACAGGGACACTCAGCACATTCCAGTGACACAAGGACACTCAAGCACCCCAGTGGCACCAAAAGCACCCTTCATGCCCATGACATCCTCCTTCTGAGCATCCTATGGATTGCTGTCTCCTCGTCTGTTCCTCTTCTCCTTCTTGATGTTTGATGATGTTGGGAAGGGCGAAGTCGACACGTCACCACTCACTGTCCCAGGAGCCTGCTGGGGCACAGGAGCAGCCCAGGTCACCCCAAGGTGGGACCCCCCAAAAAAAACACCCAGGGGAGCTGCCTTACTTTTTTTCATCATTTCAGGGGGCCCTGCTCGAAGATGGAGTGGGACTGGATGACTCGGGCCGGTTCCGGCCCGGCCGTGCCCGTGCGCGCTGGCGCTCCCGCTCCTTTCTTCTCCTTCTCTCACTCCAGTCTGCCCGGGGCCTGGGGGCACAGCGGGAACAGAAGCCCGCGCACAGCAGCCCACATCACCAGCTCTGCCCTGTCCCTGCCCCCTACAGAACACAGGGCTGGGGAGCAGAGCAGCAATCAGCCCCCAATAGCCCCACCTTGCCTCAGTTGCCTGCTCTGCCAGGACACAGGGCCGGGGCAGAGGCGGCACATCATCCCGACATCACCCTATATCAGGCCCACATTGCCCCACATCACCCCAGCCTGCCCCTGGCCTCTGCAGGACAGCAAGGGCTGGGGGGCAGAGCGGGCACATTCAGCCCACATACCAAGCCTGCTCCTGCCAGGACATGGGGCCGCAGGCAGAGGGGCACATCGCCCCACATGCCCAGCCCTGCCCTGCCCTGTCCAGCCCTGCCTCCTGTCCTGCCAGGACACAGGGCTGGGGGGGCAGAGCGGGCACGATCAGCTCCTATCACTCAGCTCCTGCCAGCCCTTGCCCGCCAGCCCTGCCCTGCAGGAACGGGCTGGGCAGAGCAGGCCACATCAGCCCAATCACATACCCTATATTCAAGCCGCCATCCATCAGCCCAGCCTGCCTGCCCTGTAGGAAATGGGGCAGAATGGGCACATCAACCTCACATACTCCCAGCCGCTGCCCTGCCCCAGCCCCCTGCCAGGAACGGGGCTGGGGCAGAGCAAGGCACTCAGCCACATCACATCAGCCCACTCAGCCCCACATCCTCCCCAGCCCTGCCCCATTGTCCTATCCCCAGCCCTGCTCCTGCCCTGCCGAGGAACAGGGCTGGGGCAGAGCAGGGCACATCAGCCCGCAATCAGCCCACATCACTCCCAGCCCTGCCCTGCCTCTGCCAGGTAATGGGGCCTGCAGGCAGAGGGGGCCACATCGCCCCACATCACCCACCTGCCCTGCCCCTGTCCAGCCTGCCCCTGCCTTGCAGACCACGAGGCCTGGGCAGGAGCAGGCACATATCCCCCACGATTCACATAAGCCCATTATCAGCCGCGCATCGGCCCCACAATCCCCCAGCTGCCCTTGTCCTACCCAGCCTGCTCCTGCCTGCCCAGGACACAGGGCCTGGGGAAGAGACCTCTGGCAACATCACCGGGAGATATTTTGGGATAATTGGTGTGGATATTTTAGGGTATTCTATATTGGATATTGAGAAATTCCCCATGGATCTTTCGGATATCTTCCATGGATCAGTGGATCACCTCTCTCCTTCCTTCTCCAGCCCAACCAGCCCACCTCCAGCAGTCCTGCCTCTCAGCGATGCCTCCAGCCGCAAACCAGCCCTGGTCCTTTGTCACCAGGGGCAGCCACTCTCCTCCTTGATCTTCTGCTGGATGATGTTGGGTGAAGTTTTTCTGTGAAAAAAAACAGAGAAAAATTATCCCCAACCCCCAAGGCGTCAAGAGGCCACCCAGAAGCCTCGCGTGGGAACACTGGGTGCAGATGTGAAATGTGTCACCGTCCATTTCTCCTCACTGAAGAAAAGCAAGGCACAATTCTTGCTAAGAATAATTTCTGGGTTTCACAATTCTCTGAACCTCAGAGAAAGGAAAAACAATTCTCAATCTCATTCGCGTGCCTGTTTTTGTGGCAAAAAGTAAAATACAATATAAAAGTGTTTACCAAAGTGATATTGTTTTTTCATTCCTTGGCTATCAGGGCAGGTGTGTGTGTGAGGGGGCCGTCGAGCTAAAAGTCATGAGATCTGTGCAGGTGTGTGCAGAGTTTTAATATAATTAATAATATAATAATAATATAAATAATATAATAACATATAATATATATAATTAATATAATATAATATAATAATATAATATAATATATATATAATATTATATAATATAATATAATATACATATAATATAAATAATATATGTAATGTACATATAATGTAATGTAATATATATATGTAATATACATGTAATATAAAATAATACTAATTATCACGAACAGCATATAAATAATAAATATACGTAATGATATAATATATAATCTAATATTATATAGATTATAGCAGATTATATGATTTAATAAAATATAGCAAGCTATAATATGATATATAAATCGCACTATAATATACTATCTATATTAATAATGTAAAATAATGTAATATAACATAAATTATAGCAATATAATAATAATATGACATCCACGAATAGAATCAATAAGAAAGAAAATATAATAGTATTACATATAATATACTATAATGTAATTATTATAGTAGATTGTAATACTTATATTAATAACAATAATAGCATAATATAATTAATGTATATTGAATATGAATAGAATATATAGAATAGAATAATATAGTATAATAATATCTATAATTAATATTATAGGAGATTGTAAATATATTATGATAATAACAAAATATAGCAATAATATAATATAATATAATATATATAATAAATATAACTATAATTAATGATATGAATTAATATTATTACATTACATTATATTTACTATATTTCAATTATGTTATAATAATCAAAATATTAATATACATTAAAAATTAAATTAATTTGAAATAATAAATGAATTAATAATTATTTTAAGTAATTTAAATTTTTCAAGAAATTAATATAATATATATTAAATCATTATAATTAAATTAATAGCAATTAAATATAGATAAATTAATTGAAAATTTAAATTAAATTTCAATTAATAAAAATTAATTAATAATTAAATTAAATTCAGCCTTCTAATATCATGAAATCTCCTTCTCATCTCTCGTGGCCACGGGGGTACCCATTCGGCCTGGTGACCAATTTTGGGGAGGGGGAGGGGTTCTCACCTTTTGACGCCGCCCAGGGTGAGGTCTCGGGAGCGGATGAGGCAGGCGGCCCGGGTGAGGGGGAGCGGCGGGGGGCGCCTGCCCAGGCACCGCCGGGCCCCCCCCGGCGAGGCTGGCCGGGGAGCCCGAGCTGCAGAGTCCCGTCTGGCCCATTGCATGCGGCAGGGGGCACGCCTCAGGGGGGGCGTGAACGCAAACTGGGCTCAGAAATACGCCACCCCTGGTAATGCACCCCTGAACCCAAATTGGGCTCAGAAATACACACTGCAAGCAATGAACACCCCTGAACCCCCAAATGGGCTCAGAATACACCACTGCAAGAGAGAAACCCCCTGAACCCCAAACTGGGCTCAGAATACACCACTGCAGGAATGAACCTCCTGAACCCAAACTGGGCTCAGAAATACACCACTGCAGAAGAACCCCCTGACCCTCACAACGGGCTCAGAAATACACCATGAGAATGACCCTGAACCCCAAATGGGCTCAGAAATACACCACTGCCAGGAATGAACTGAACCCCAAACAGGGCTCAGAAATACACCCACACCAGGATGAAACGCCCTGAACCCCAAACGGGCACAGCGATACACCCATGCAGGAATGAAAAAACCCCCAAAATGGCTCAAAATACACCACCCCAATAATGACCGCCCCCTGCCCAAACAAGATCCCGTGACCAGAGGGGTTGTTGTTCCCACTGCACCCCAGGACCCCTTGTGCCTCCCAGCTTCCAACCCCATCACCCTGCTCCCCTTCCAAAGACTCTCACCCCTTTTTCTCCCCAGCTCCCCCCTTGTTCCCCCTCCCAGGGTAAGCCCACCATGACCACTCCAACCCACAACCCCTC
>NDFG01000006.1:395861-411428 GCA_002167245.1 Sporophila hypoxantha | reverse complement strand
AGGTCCATTACTTTCACTTGGACTTGCACCAAGATGAGTGGCTCCTAAAACCATTGGATTACTATTATCCTTTGAAAGTAAGGAGACTGAGGTTTTATACTCAGATACAAGAGTTAGGAGTTCTCGCTGGTTTTACCTCTCCCAGCCCAGCCCAGCCCAGCCAAACCTGGCCTGGCCCAGCCCAATCCAACCCAACCCAGCCTGGCCCAGCCTGGCCTGGCCCAGCCCAGCCCCACCTTTCACTGCTGGCAGGTCCAGCTCCATCTTCTCCTCCTTGGCTGCAGGCAGCCATGGCTGTGTGTCCTCCTGCTCTGCCACCTCCTCCTTGAAGAGCCACCCCGAGTGGGCCAGGGGCAGCTGCACCGGCTTGTTCCGGATGTCGTTCTTCAGCCCCGGGTCATCCAGGAACTGTGGGGACAGCCAGGGGACAATCAGCACCCCCGGGGGCACAGGGGACACTCAGCACTGCCCTGGTGATGCAGGGGACACTCAGGATCACCCCGGGGGCACAGGGGACACTCAGGATCACCCCAGGGGCACAGGGGACACTCAGCACTGCTCAGTGGCACAGGGGACACTCAGCACTGCTCAGTGGCACAGGGGACACTCAGCATTGCCACGGTGGCACAGGGGACACTCAGCACTGCCCTGGTGGCACAGAGGACACTCAGGATCACCCCGGGGGCACAGGGGACACTCAGGATCACCCTGGTGACACAAGGGACACTCAGCACTGCCCCAGGGGCACAGAGGACACTAAGCACCGCCTGGGGGCACAGGGGACACTCAGCACTGCCCTGGTGGCACAGACGACACTCAGCATTGCCACGGTGGCACAGGGGACACTCAGCACTGCCACGGTGGCACAGAGGATACTCAGCATTGCCATGGTGGCACAGAGGACACTCAGCATTGCCACGTGGGCACAGGACACTCAGCACATGCCCCAGCGGCACAGACGACACTGAGCACCACCTGGGGCACAGGGGACACTCAGCACTGCCCCTGGCCTCAGAGAACACTACAGTACCACCCTGGGACACAGGGGACACTCAGTACCACCCTGGGGACACCAGCACTGCCCTGGTGACACAAGGACACTCAGCACCATATCCAGTGACACAAGGGACACTCAGCACCCCCCAGTGGCACCAAAGCCACCCCTTCCATGCCCACTGACATCATCCTTCTGCAGCATCCTCAGGATCTGCTTGGTCTCCTCGTCTGTCTCCCTTCTTCTCCTTCTTGATGTTGATGATGTGGGAAGGGCCGAAGTCGGAACACGTCACACTCCTGTCCCAGGACCTGCTGGGACACAGGAGCAGCCCAGGGTCACCCCAAGGTGGGACCCCCCCCAAAAAAAACACCCAGGGAGCTGCCCTTACCTTTCTTCTTCATCATTTCAGCGGGCCTGCTCGAAGATGGAGTGGACTGGATGACCTCGCCGGTTCCGGCCCCGCCGTGCCCGTCCCGCTGCCGCTCCCGCTCCTTCTTCTCCTTCTTCACCGCCACGTCCTCCCGGGCCTGGGGGCACAGCGGCACAGCGCCCCACAGCAGCCCCACATCATCCCCAAGCGTCTGCCCCTGTCCCCTGCCCCCTACCAGAACACAGGGCTGGGGAGCAGAGCAGCCACATCAGCCCCACATCAGCCCCACCTTGCCCCCAGTCCTGCCCCTGCCTCTGCCAGGACACAGGGCCGGGGGCAGAGGGGGCACAACACTGCCACATCACCCCTATATCAGCCCCACATCAGCCCCAGCCCTGCCCCTGCCCCCTGCCAGGACACAGGGCCGGGGGGCAGAGCAGGCACATCAGCTCCATATCACCCCCAGACCTGCCCCTGCCTCCTGCCCCTGCTAGGACACAGGGCAGAGTGGGCACATCACCCTCACATCACTCCCAGCCCTGCCCCTGCCCCCTGCCAGGACACAGGGCCAGGGGGCAGAGCGGGCATATCAGCTCCATATCACCCCCAGACCTGCCCCTGCCTCCTGCCCCCTGCCCCAGCCCTGCCCTCTGCCAGGACACGGGGCTTGGGGCAGAGCAGCCACATCAGCCCCATATCACCCCCAGCCCTGCCCCTGCCTCTGCCAGGACACAGGGCCTGGGGGCAAAGCGGGCACAGCAGCCCCACAGCAGCCCCCACATCATCCCCAGCTCTGTCCCTGTCCCCTGCCCCCTACCAGGACACAGGGCCAGGGGCAGAGTGGGCACAACACTGCCACATCACCCCCACGTCAGCCCCACATCAGCACCATATCACCCTCACAATGTCCCCAGCCCTGCCCCTGCCAGCACACAGGACCTGGGGCAGAGTGGGCACATCAGCTCCATATCACCCCCAGACCTGCCCCTGCCCCCTGCCCTGCCCTCTGCCAGGACACAGGGCCGGGGGGCAGAGCAGGCATATCAGCCCCACATCACATCACCCCTATATCAGCCCCACATCACCCCCAGCCCTGCCCCTGCTAGGACAGGGGGCAGAGCGGGCACATCACCCTCACATCACTCCCAGCCCTGCCCCAGCCCTCCTCCCTGCTCCTGCCAGGACACGGGGCCTGGGGCAGAGCAGGCACATCACCCCACATCACATCACCCCTATATCAGCCCCACATCAGCCCCACATCCCCCCCAGTCCTGCCCCTTGTCCCCTACCCCAGCCCCCTGCTCCTGCTCCTGCCAGGACACAGGGCCTGGGGAAGAGACCTCTGCACATCACCCGGAGATATTTGGGATATTGGTGTGGATATTTAGGGTATTTATATGGATATCTGAGAACTCCCATGGATATTTGGGGTATTTCCATGGATCAGTGGGATCCCCTCTCACTCCTCCCTTCTCCAGCCCAACCAGCCCCACCTCCCACAGTCCCTCCCCTCTCAGAGATGCTCCAGCCCCCAAACCACCCCTGTGRCCCCCTTGTCACCCAGGGGCACCACTCACTCCTCCTTGATCTTCCTGCTGATGATGTTGGGGGTGAAAGTTTTTCTGTGGAAAAAAAGACAGAAAAAATTCATCCCTAAACCCCCAGGCTGTCCAGCAGCCACCCCAGAGGCCTCGCTGGGGACACTGGGTGTGAGATGTTGAAATGTGTCACCACATTTTCTCCTCACTGAGAAAAAGCAAGGCACAATTCTGCCAAGAATATTTCTGGCTTTCACATTCTCTGAACTCGAGAGAAAGGGAAAAAAACATCTCACTCATTGCTGTGCTGTGTCTGTGCAAAAGTTATTAAAATACAATATTAAAAAAGTGTTACCCAAAGCTGATATTGTTTTATTTTCCTTGGGGCCTATCAGCGGCCAGGGCTTATGTGTGTGTGTAGTTGGGACTGTGCAGCTAAAGTCATGTAGATTTCTTGTGCAGGTGTCGTTATCTTCTAGATATTCATAAGAGCAATTATGCAATATTAATGTAGATTAATATATTAATATAATATGACTATATAATAATATAATATAAATAGTAATATAATATTAATATAATATAATATAATATATAATAATAATATAATATATATATATAATATGTATATTATGTAATATTAATATAATATATTATATGAATAATTAAATGATAGACGATATGATAAATATAATGATACTAATTTAATATTAAGTGATTAAGCATTTATATAATAATTAAAGTAAGAGATATATATTCCCTATATTATAGTTACTATATAAATTATAGTTACAAATAGATATATCAATAACGTAATATGAATCAACAAGATAATAATATGATATATATACATTAGTAATAGTATAATAGATGTTAATACATTACATTAATAACAAATTAGGCATAATATAATAATTTAATATCTGGATAGAATAGAATATCATAGAATAAAAATGATAGGTATAATATAATATAGTATATGTAATATTAAGTAGATTTAATAACTATTTATTAATAAAAATATACATAAATAATATAATGCTCATATAATTTTATTATTAATTTATTATATATATATAATATTATATATATATATTATATAATTATAATATTAATTATACATGCATTATAAATAATATGACTATATATAGATGATATTTACAGTTACCGATTATCCTATTTTACTATATTATAGTTATCATTTATGCTATTATATATTAATAATTAATGAAATAATACATGAAGTAATAATAATTTTTAAGTATTTAAACTAAATAACATTAAATAATTATCATTATAATCTAAATTAATTAGTCATATAAAATTTTTTAATAAATATATTAAAATTTAATAGATAAATATAATGATTAAAATTATAATTAATTAATCGCCCTTCTGATTATCAATGAATCCTCCTCTCTCATCTCTTCCCTGCCACGGGGGTCACCCGATTCGGGCCCGTGCGTGACCCCAATTTGGGGAGGGAGGGTCTTCTCACCTTTTTGACCGCCGCCCAGGGTGAAGGTCTCGGGAGCGGTGGAGGGCAGGGCGCCGGGCTAGGGGGGGCGCGGGGGGGCGCCTGCCCAGCACCGCCCCGGGCCCCCCCCGGCCGGGGGCTGCCCGGGGAAGCCCGAGGCTGCCAGAGCCCCCCGGCCATGCTCGGGCAGGGGCACGCTCAGGGGGGGCTGAACCCCAAACTTGGGCTCGAAACACCCGAATGAACCTGACCAATGGCCAAACCCACTGCAAGAATCGAACCCCTGGAACCCCCAAAACTGGGCTCTCAGAAATACACCCACTGCAGAAATGAACCTAACCCCCAAACTGGGCTTCAGTAAAATACACCCACTGCAGGAATGAACCCCCTGAACCCCAAACTGGGTCCAAGAAATACACCGCCACTGCAGAGATGGAACACCCTGAACCCCAACTGGGCTCAGGAAATACACCCACTGCAGAATGAACCCCTGAACCCCAAACTGGCTCAGAAATACACATCACACCGCCTAAACCCGCACTGGGAATTAAACCCCCGTATATGAACCCCAACGGGCTCAGGTACACAATACGACCCTCACCCAACAGTCCCGTGACAGGGTTTCCTGCCCCAGACCCCTTTGCCCCCCACTTTCGCCCCCATTACCCCCAAACGGGACACCGTACACCCTTTCCCAGGCCCCTAAACCCCAAAAGCAAACCCCTTTTACCCCATCCCCAAAGGTTTCCAACCCCCCCAACACCCAAACAATGATCCCCTACCAAGGGGTTTAGTGCCCCCCTCAACCGCCCAGGACCCCCTTCGTGCCCCCCTCCCCAGCTTTCCGCCCACACGCCCCCCCTCCCAAAGACCTACCCCCCTTTCTCCCCACTCCCCTTGTCCCCACTCCCCGGTTAGCCCCAGACCCCCCCCACCCAACAAACCCCTTGGATGTCCCCTCCTCAGGCTTTCCAGCCCCCCACAGGCCACCCTGCGCCCCTCCCCAGTGGGCTCTTCAACCCCACCCCCCAACTAGACCACATCCTTGTGCCCCCCTCTTCCCAGGGTCCAGCCCCCCTCACACCCCACCCGACCCCATTGTGCCCCCCTCCCCAGGGATTCTCAGCTCCCCCTCACGGGCCTCGCCGCCCCAGGCCCGCCCTGCGCCCCCTCCCCAGGGCGTCTCAGCCCCCTCCCCCCACCCCTTCACGCCCTCTCCCCAGCATTCCCAACCCTCATCTACACCCCCAAACAGGGCCCCCTCTCCCCCCGCTTCCCCTGGGGTCTCACCCTCCTCCTGCGCACCCCTCAGACCCCCCGGACCCCCCAAATTCCGCCCCCCTCCCCCGCCACGCCGCCCCTCACCCTGCCCGGGCAGCCACGGGCTCGCCGCCCTCACTGCGCATGCGTCACGCYCGGCGCGCCCTTCCTGGCGCGACGCCGCRGCCGCCATCTTTGCTGAGGGCACGGCGGGCTTGGCAATGAGCCGCCATCTTTGTGGTTGGCATTGCCCGACKCTCTGTGAGGGCGGTGGCGCCATCTTTGTGACGGGCAGTGCCCGGCTCTCTGGACCGGGCGCCGGGGGCAGCGCTGGGGGGGACATTTTTGAGGGGTCACTCAGCCCTTTATTTAACACCCTCACGGTATTCCTGCAGTGCGACCACCCCCTCAGGGTGCTCTGCAGCCCCACGGCCAGCCGGCACCCCCACAGAGAGGGTTCATGCGTGGGCACCCCCTCGCAGAAATTTGGGGAGCAATGAGGTTTTTGGGGTGCTATCACACCCGCCCACCCGAAAAAAGCTTTGTCCCTCCAAGAACGGTGTTTACCACGTGCAAAACAAGAAGTCCGTCTGTCCGTCTGCCCCCCTTGGGCTCTGCACCCCCATTCCGCGGGGTCCTGTGTGGGTACCAGCATTCCCACGCACCTCCTCCATCCTCCATCRCATTTTTGGGGCCGGGGGGGGGAACTGTCCCGGTTGTGCCGTTMGCGGGACAATGGGGACACCCCCTCCCGGCCCCAAAAATGGGGGGAACAGGCAGAACCTGCCCACCACCCCCTCCCAATCTGCACCCACATCCCACTCTGCCTCCATCACCTGACGCCGCACGCATCCCTCCATGCCATTGGCAGAACCGGGAGGTTTTTCCTTCCTCCCCCTTCTCTCCCAGCTCCTTGGATATCTATTTTTCCCTTTTTTTTTTTTTTTTTTTTCCTCTCCTCTCCCTCCTCTGGAGGGTGTTTGCTATTTCCGAGCTGGCTGGGAGGATCCCAGTCGCATCAGCCGCAGGCAGCGACGCGGCATCGCCGGGTACCACCTCGCTCCCTCCGGCATCCTCCGTCCTTCCCGCTTGGCTCAGCCCCGCCGGGGCTCTCTGTCCTGCCCTGCCGCTGCACCGGCACCCCCGCGCCTCCCGGCAGCCCCCCGGCACGGCCAGGTAAGGGCCTCACCGGCACGGCCGCACCGGAGCGCCCACCGAGCCCCGGCGGCGTTGGGGCGCCGTGCCCGTGGCGAGCCGGCCGGGGGATGCTCGGAGGGCAGGGGGACACGGCGGGCACGGCGTCCCGAGCGCTCTCAGGGGACACGGTGACACGATGCAGCTGGCACAACGCCGGTGCGGAATTCCTGCGCCACCGCCGGGCACGGGGACGGACGGGGCAGCGAGGTGGCACCGCGTCCCCGGAGCGGTGACCTTCCGCCGTGCCCGAGGGCTCTGCCGGGGGGTGACAGCTGGGGGGGACACGTGGCCGTGGGTGGCCGTGGGTGCCGAGTGACGGGGACACGCGCGGCTGAGCCCGGCGTGGGTGGCCGTGGGCACACGGCGGGGGGGGGCGGTGGCACGTTGGCACCGGAGGCTGGGGGGGCACCCTCGCCTCCAGCCCCCCGCTCCCGTGGCGCGGCTGCGACTCCTCGTGCCCCCTCCGCGGGCATCGCCCACCCCCAGKACGCCTTCCTGGGGGCGCGGGGAAACTGAGGCACGGGCCGGGGCAAAGGCGGATCCAGCTTTTCCAGTGCCTGCGTCCAACCCTCCCCTCTCCCAGCAACTCCCTCGGCTCTCCCCTTGTTTTTCTTTCCCCACCCGGTGTTGAGCAAACCCCGAAACGCCCGCTGGCGTCGCGCCGGGGCCCCGCGGCACCCGGGGGAGCGGCCGGGGCCCCCGCACCCGACCGGGCTTGTTCCCGGCGTCCCGCTGCCTGCTGCTGCCTGCGCTGCCTATTCCTGGCTGCCGGCCGCTCTRCCAGCCCGCTGCCATCTGCTCCGCCGCGGGCGGCCTTGGCAGCGCCGCCCTGGGCAGCCGGAGGGGGCTCGGCACCCCCGGAACCCCGCGCTGTGCCCCCCGCAGGAGCTCAGCCCCTCCGGCCATGGAGCTGCTGTCCACCCCCAAAAACATCGAGATCAACAACATCACCTGCGACTCCTTCCGCATCTCCTGGGCTATGGAGAAGGGGGACCTGGAGAGGGTCACCCACTACTTCATCGACCTCAACAAGAAGGAGAACAAGAATTCCAACAAGTTCAAGCACCGGGTGAGCCGGGGGAGGACGCGGGACCCCCTGCCCGGGGAGAGGAGACGGGGTTGGCAGGGAGGAAGCGGCTCTTAGCCCTCTCTAGCGCTGAATTTGGGTCATTCCCGTCACGGGACACGCGGGCGGAGGTGACCGGGACGGGGATCGGGGGGTGACGGACCCCGCTGAGCCCCCGCGGGGGAGCTGAGCTGCTCCTGCTCCCCCTCCCCGCGCTGCGAGTCACTAATTGGGGCCGTTTTTAGCAGCGCCGTTGCCACGGTGATGCTATTTAATGTTTAACATTATTTTTTTTTTCTCTCCTCCCCAATAATAAGGGGTGGGGGGGGGTGGGGGGTGGGATATTTTTTTTCCCCCTCTATCTCCCGACTTCAGCATCCGCCGTTGCCACAGAAACGGCTCTGCACTGCGGAGCTGCTCCGTGGCCTCTTGACACCGCGAGKTGCCACCGGCGGCGGGGGGACCCCGAGAGCACCCCCGCCTCGGGGACCCTGTGTCCCCACGGCAGCGGGGACARCTTTGGGGACACGGGCGGGGGAGCGCTGCGGGGACAGAGCGGGGGGAGCAGCCCGAGCCGTGTCCCCACGGTGTTTTGGGGGGTCTCCGTGGATATTTCGGGGTACCCGGCAGCATCAGGAGGTGCGGGGGGGTGGGAGGATGCTGTCCCGCCTGACCCTCGCCGCTCGGCACAGGATGTCCCCACCAAGCTGGTGGCCAAGGCGGTGCCGCTGCCCATGACGGTGCGGGGCCACTGGTTCCTGAGCCCCCGCACCGAGTACAGCGTGGCCGTGCAGACGGCGGTCAAGCAGAGCGACGGCGAGTACCTGGTGTCCGGCTGGAGCGAGACCGTGGAGTTCTGCACCGGCGGTGAGCGGGGCCGGCGGGGKCGGTGGGGGCGTTCCCGGGAGCCCGGAGGGAGGATGGGGGCGATGCCAGGAGCCGGGAGCTGGGGGGAGGACGGGGGCGATGCTGGGAGCCGGGAGGGAGGACGGGATTGATGCTCCTGGAATGGGGAGCTGGGCCGGGGATGGGGATGGGGACGGTGCCGGGAGCGGGGAAGAGGATGGAGGCGGTGCTGGGAGCCGGGAGGATGAGGAGGACGGGGGCAAAGCTCGGGGCTGGGAGCCAGGAGGGAGGATGGGGTTGATGCCTGGAGCTGGGAGATGGAAGGGGGAAGAGGGCAATGCCTGGAGCTGACAGGGAGAACGGGGATAATGCCTGGAGCTGGGAGCAAGGAGGGAGAACCGGGGCGACCCCAGGAGCTGGGAGGGAGACCAGGAGCGATCCCAGGAGCTGGGAGCGAGAGCAGGTCAGTGCTGGGAGCAGGAAGGGAGAACAGGGGCGATCCCAGGAGCTGGGAGGGAGAACAGGGGCGATCCCAGGAGCAGGAAGGGAGAACAGGGTCGATCCCAGGAGCTGGGAGCAAGAGCAGGTCAGTGCTGGGAGCAGGGAGGGAGAGCAGGGTCGATCCCAGGAGCAGGGAGGGAGAACAGGAGTGATCTCAAGATCTGGGAGCAAGAGCAGGTCAGTGCTCGGGGGTGATGTCGGGAGCCACGAGCCGGGAGAGAGGATGGGGGAAATGCTGGGAGCTGGGAGCCCGGAGGAGGACGGGGGCGATGCCGGGAGCTGGCACAAGCCGGGCCGGTTGGAGCGGCAGCTGATGAGTGGGAGGCGGGAGGTGCGGGGAGCTGCGGGCAGGGATGGGCTGCTGGAGGGGGATGGAGACGCCCTGATGTCCCCGCGCCTGTCCCCAGACTACGCCAAGGAGCACCTAGCCCAGCTGCAGGAGAAAGCGGAGCTGATCGCCGGCCGCATGCTGCGCTTCTCCGTCTTCTACCGCAACCAGCACAAGGAGTATTTCCAGCACGTCAGGTACCCCCAGCCCCGCTCCCCACGCTCCCCGCTCGCAGAGCGCATTCCCTGACCCTGCCTGTGCCTGTCTGTGTGTCCCTCCTCCTCCTCCTCCTCCTCCTCCTCGTGGCAGGATGCACTGCGGGAACGTGATGAAGCCGTCGCTGAAGGACAACAGCGGGAGCCACGGCTCGCCCACCAGCGGGATGCTGCACGGCATCTTCTTCAGCTGCAACACCGAGTTCAACACCGGGCAGCCCCCGCAGGACTCGCCCTACGGCCGGTACCGCTTCCAAATCCCGGCCCAGCGCCTCTTCAACCCCAACACCAACCTCTACTTCGCGGACTTCTACTGCATGTACACCGCCTACCACTACGTCGTGCTGGTCCTGGCGCCCAAGGGRTCCTCCGGGGATCTCTTCTGCCGGGAGCGCCTTCCCCAGCTGGACATTTCCTCCAACAAGTTCCTGACGTGCTGCGTGGAGGAGGGCGAGCTGGTGTACCGCCACGCCCAGGACAGCATCCTGGAGGTCATTTACACGGAGCCGGTGGACCTGAGCCTCGGCGTGCTGGGGGAGATCAGCGGCCACCAGCTCATGAGCCTCTCCACCGCCAACGCCAAAAAGGACCCCAGCTGCAAGACGTGCAACATCAGCGTGGGGCGTTAAGGGGCCCAGGCGGGCAGGGCCGGGCAGGGCGACGGGCGCTGCCCGCGGGGGCTTCTCCCACGGACGCCGGTGGGTGGAGGACACGGGTGGGCTCGGGGGATCCGGGCGGCGCCCCCAGGAAGGAGCCGGAGGGACGCTGGTTCGGCGAGGAGGCAGAGCCCGCGCCGCTGCGCGCCCCGAGGGAGGAAGCCTTCGTCTCCTGGACTGGCCGAGCAGCAGCGTCCTCGCTGGCGTGAGCCCCGCGCTCTGCCCTGCTCCGGGACCCCCCGTTCCCCTCCGGCGCCCCCCGCATCCCCCCGCCTGAGGTTCGCGCAGCTCCCAGGGAGCCCCGGCCCTGCCAGCCGGGACTGGGGCTCCCCGGCCACTCCAGGGGGTTCAGGGAGATATTGGAAGCACCCCCCGGTTTTGAACTGCTCCCGGGGACGGGGYGTGCTCAGACACCGCGGCGGCGTGGGGGACCCCGGGCGCGCCCCCGTGTCCCGTCCCTCTCTGCTCTGCCCTCCTGCACCGCCCGAGTCCCCGGCCCCGCGGCCCCGGAGGCAGCCGGAGGAGCCGGGGAAGGGGAGAACGGATCTGAAGCCCCCCTCCCTCCCCGTGCCCCCCAACCCGCCGCCCCCCGCATGAGCCGTCGGCAGCATGGCGCTTGCGTGCGGCCCCCCCGGGGTGCCCGCCCCCCGTCTCTGTGTCCCCCCTGCACGCTCTGCAACAGCCGGCTCCCCCTCCCCGAGCATCCCTGTGCTGTGCTGGAGGTGTTTCAATAAACTCTGTGCGGTCGCCACCGGCCGTGTCACGCGCCTCTGTCCCCCTCGGGACCCCAAGAAGTGGCTCAGACCCCCCCCCCACCGATCCGGGGATCTGGGACTGGCAGGGGACAAGGTGGCCCTGGCCAGCTCTGAGAAAAGTTCAGGTTGGGAGGGCCTTCCTGGAGATCACCAGGTCCATCCCACCTGCCCGGGCAGGGTCACCTGGCTCAGGTGACACAGGAGCACGTTTGGAATGTGGCCAGAGAGGGAAACTCCACCCTTCCCTGGGGCTGTCCCAGTGCTCTGCCACCCTCCGTGGAAAGAAGTTCTTCCTCACGTTGAGGCYGAACTCATGRTTTTGTTTATGGCCGTTGCTRCTCATCCTGTCACTGYAAAATTCCCCGAGCTCTTCACCCCKCAGAGACTGAAASCCCTCAGGATGAACCCCCCGGTGCCCATCCCGCTTCTGCCCACGGAGCATGCCAGGGCTGGCACGCAGAGGGAACAGAAGCCTCCCCGRGGCAGCAGCAGCAGCGAGCAGGGGCTGCAGGAGGGGTCGAGGCACGCGGTGGGCGCGGGGGCCGTGGCACAGCCCACCCGCCATCTGCCGCCGCCAGCACGGGCACGCGCTGGAGCACGCGGTGGGCACAGCACGTGGCACCCACCCACCCACCCACCCCACAGCGGGTGCTGCCTCAGAGACACCTCAAATTAAAGGTGTGGGGGGACAGAACCCACCTGCAGAGTCCTGGGGGGCTCCGAGCCCACCGCCCTGCCCAGGACCCGCTGTGGCCAGGAGAAGGTCTGGCTGCTCCTTGGTTGGAGTTCCTGGCTCTGCTCCATCAGAACCCCCAAGGATGGGGRTCCTCCCTTAGGATTGGGGTCCATGCAGGGTCCTGGCTGCTTTCCCCCCCAGTGCAGCCCCATTTTGGGTGCTGTTCTGCTGGGCTGGAAGCAAAGAGGCCGCGGCTGCCCCCGCTCCAAGTACAAGGGTATTTATTTCATGGGTACAAGAGAGAGACAGCACCTTGTGTGTGTTGGGCTCTTCCCGGTTACTGGTTTGTACATTCAGAGCTTTGGCCGGGGCAGGGGAGGGCAGCGGGTCCTGCTCGGCCCCCCCAGCACCGGGGTGGGCGGCTGCCGGCGGGGACCCCCCCTGTGCCCCCCGTGCCGTGGGCGCCCGAGCCCCGGGGCCCCGTGCGAGCGTGTCTTGAGTGCTGAGGTTGGCTGTGTGCTCCTCCTSCGTGCAGTCTGTGCGGGGCAGCGCTCCCCGCCGTCCTCCCTGCCCTCTTTCTCCTCCTCTTCCTCCTCCTCCTCCTGCTCCTCCTCCCCTGCCCGCGGCGGGGCCGGGACCCCCGGCCCTCATTTCCTCGTGTGCAGCGTGTCCTGGAACTTGGTGCTGGTGTAGCGAAGGTGGAAACCCTTCTTGTTGATGGTGTCGTCCGAGTGGAAGCGGATCATCACCGAGTCTCCGGCCGAGTAAACCTCCTCGGGTGGCTGCGGGGGTGAGGGAGGGGGTGCTCAGATCCACCAGCACCCCCGGGGTGAGCACCCATGGCAGGTGGGAATATTTGCACTGAGGAGAGCGGGAATCATCACACCAGACCAAATTCCCAAGGGGATTTCTCCACACTGCTGATCCACGAGCACTCTTGGGATGAGTGCCCATGGCAGGTGGGAATATTTGCACTGGGGAGGGTGGGAATCATCACAACACACCAAATTCCCATGGGGATTTGCACTGTGCAGAGTGGAAATTTGCACTGTGGAGAGTGGGAATCATCACACGAGTTCCCGTGGGGATTTCTCCACACTGCTGATCCACAAGCACCCCTGGGGTGAGCACCCGTTGTGGCTGGGAATATTTGCACTATGGAGGGTGGGATTTATCACACCACCCCAAATTCCCAAGGGGATTTCTCCACATTGCTGATCCACGAGCATCCCTGAGGTGAGCGCCCATGGCGGGTGGGAATATTTGCACTGTGGAGAGTGGGAATCATCACACCAGACCAAATTCCCGTGGGGATTTCTCCACACTGCTGATCCACGAGCACCCCCGAGGTGAGCACCTATTGTGACTGGGAATATTTGCACTGTGGAGGATGGGAATCATCAAATTCCTGTGGAGATTTCTCCACACTACTGACCCACGAGCACCCCTGGGGTGAGTGCCCATTGTGACTGGGAATATTTGCACTGGGGAGGGTGGGATTTATCACACCAGACCAAATTCCCGTGGGGATTTCTCCACATTGTTGATCCACAAGCACCCCCGGGGTGAGCACCCATGGCAGGTGGGAATATTTGCACTATGGAGGGTGGGAATCATCACACCAGACCAAATTCCCGTGGGGATTTCTCCACAATTCTGATCCACAAGCACCCCCAGGGTGAGCACCCATGGCAGGTGGGAATATTTGCACTATGGAGGGTGGGAATCATCACACCAGACCAAATTCCCGTGGGGATTTCTCCACATTGCTGATCCACAAGCACCCCCGAGGTGAGCACCCATTGTAGCTGGGAATATTTGCACTGTGGAAGGTGGGAATGATCACTCCAGACCAAATTCCCGTGGGGATTTCTCCACACTGCTGATCCACGAGCGCTCTTGGGATGAGCACCCATAGCGGGTGGGAATATTTGCACTGGGGAGCGTGGGATTTATCACACCAGACCAAATTCCCGTGGGGATTTCTCCACATTGCTGATCCATGAGCATCCCTGAGGTGAGCACCTATTGTGACTGGGAATATTTGCACTGTGGAGAGTGGGAATCATCAAATTCCTGTGGAGATTTCTCCACAGTACTGACCCACGAGCACCCCCGGGGTGAGTGCCCATTGTGGCTGGGAATATTTGCACTGTGGAGAGTGGGAATCATCACACAAATTCCCGTGGGGATTCCTCCACGCTGCTGATCCACCAGCACCCCCGAGGTGAGCACCTATTGTGACTGGGAATATTTGCACTGTGCAGAGTGGGAATCATCACACAAATTCCCATGGGGATTTCTCTACACTGCTCTGGCTCTGCCCCATCCATCACCTTGAACTCTCACTCCTCACCCCTCACTCCACCCCACATCCCAGGCTCACCCCAGAGCCGCAGAAGCGGCCGAGGCGCGGGGCTGTCCCGTCGTAGCCGTCAAAGAGCTCCATGTAGTCGTATCCACAGTCGGCCTCCTCCTCGATCTCAAAGGTCTGGAAGATGAGCTCCACYCCGAAGCCCTCCTCGGCCATGATCACCCACTCGCAGTCCGAGCCCCCCGGGTAGTTGTTGTCCCCAAATTGTGCGTGGGAATACAAGTCCTTGGTCTTCACCTCGGCGCGCACCTGGCCCCCGCACACTGCGGGAGAAGCCGGGGTTTAGGGGSGCCCAGGCTGTGCCCCCACCCCATAACCCCATTTCCCAGCCCCACCCAGGTACCTGTGCTGTGGGTGGCCTCGAATCCCTTCTTCTGGATGGAGTTGTCAGACACAAACTTGAGGAACATCTTGTTGCCCGAGGAGACGATGGGCTCGGGCTCCTTGGCCCCGCAGAAGCGGCCGAGCGCCGGCGCCTTGGCGTCCTTCCCGTCGAAGATCTCCAGGTGGTCGTAGGTACATTCCTGCTGTGCCTCCACATCCAGCTCTGAGAAGCTCTGTGGAGGTTCTGGGTGAGGTTGAAGCCCAGCAGAGGGGACCCCAGTGCCCCCCAGCCCCCAACCCCTACCAGCTTGATGCGGTGCCCCGGCGTGGTGCTGATGGCCCAGGTGCACTCCTTCTTGCTGGGGTATTTATCGGGCCAGTTGGGGCTGGTGATGGTCCCCGAGACAGATGTCACCTTGTGGTCACAGCCAGCTGTGGGGACAGCCAGGAGGGTCACAGAGATGTGGCTGGGGGGTTCCCAAGGGAATTGGGGGCGGGCTGGACCCACCTTCCTTGCAGTCGTGCTTGTTGTCGTGCAGCACGAAGCCGCTGCGGCACTGGCACTCGTAGCTGCCGAAGGAGTTGAGGCACTCGTGCTGGCAGCCCCCGTTGTTCTTGGAGCACTCATCCTTGTCTGGGAGAGAGCAGAGGCATCCCTGAGCGGGCTGGGAAAGCCTGGAATGGTGCAATTCCATCCCCCCAGGCCCCCCAGCCCCGCTGCCCTCCAGCCAAGCAAGCGCCCCCGGGCAGCAGCYAAGCAGCTCCAGCATCCCAGCCCCTGCAGGCACGGACGGCTCCTCCTCTCCCGTGGGCTCACCCATGGGTGCCACCATTACCTGCTGCCAGGACGGARGGGGAGAGAGGCAGAAAAACACACAGTGACAACCAAAGATGCACAAGAAAGACCAGGACGCGGGAGTCCCTCTTTACTCATCGATAGGAAATGTCACAGACACGGTAAAAATTGGGGGAAGGGGGGAAAAAAAA
>NDFG01000006.1:376458-387975 GCA_002167245.1 Sporophila hypoxantha | reverse complement strand
CGTTGCCCTCGGTCTCGAAGAAGTCGAACTGCAGGGAGATGCGGTACTGGGTGGGTGCCACCAGCTGCCAGATGCAGTTCTTGTTGGGGGGATACTCCTTGGGCCACCCCGGGCTGGTGATGGAGCCGTTGAGCTTGGTGAGGAAACCTCCGCAGGCGGCTGCAGGGCGGCACCACCCAGTGCCCGTCACCTCCACGGGGCTGGGGGAGCCACAGGGGGCACAGGGGGGGTTTTGGGGGGCTCTCAGGGGTGGCACTCACCCTCGCAGCGGCGTTTGTCGGATGCCAGCTCATAGCCAGGGTCACAAGCACACTTGTAGCTGCCCAGGGTGTTGACGCAGCGCTGCTCGCAGCCGCCGTTGTTGGGCCGGGAGCACTCGTCCATCTCTGGGCAGGGCACGGGGAGGGGGTGAGCGGCCGGGGGGCTGCAGCACCCCCAGCGCCCCCCAGAGCTCCCCCCAAACCTTTGAAGAAGTTGACGGCGAAGCCGGCCTTGTTGATGGAGCCGTCGGACACGAATTTCATCCAGAGCTTGTTGGAGGTGCTCTTGATGTCGTCGGGTTTGTCGTAGCCGCAGTAGCGGCCGATGAGGCTGCTGGAGTCGCTGCTSCCGTCGCGGATCTCCAGGTAATCGTAGGCACAGCTGTCGTGGCGCTCGATCTGGGGGGGCAGGACAGAGGCACAGGAAGGGTCACAGTAAGGAAGATGGCACAGTAGATGGCACAGTAAGATGGCAACAGTAAGATGGCACAGTAAGATGGCCAGTATGATGTGATAGGAAGATGTCACAGAAAGATGTCACAGTAAGATGGATTGTCAGCAGAAGATGATGTCAACAGTAAGAAAAGATGTCACAGTAAGATGGCCAGTAAGTTGTCACAGTAAGAAAGATATCACAGAAGGAAAGATGTCACAGTAAGAAATGATGTCAAGAGATGTCAGGAAGATGTCACAGGAAGAATCACAGTAAAAAGATGCACAGTAAGATGGACGTCAACATGTAAGATGGCACAGTAAGGTGTTACTGTAAGGTGTCACAGTAAGAAAGATGTCACACGTAAGATGGCCAGTGAGATGGACGTTCACAGGAAGATGTCACAGGAAGGTGTTACTGTAAGGTGTCACAGTAAGAAAGATGTCACAGTAAGGTGTCACATAAGATGCCAGTAAGATGTCACAGTAAGAGGTCACAAGTAAGAAGATGTCACAGTAGGATGTCAGCAATAAAATGCCAGTAGGTGTCACGAGTAAGATGCACATGTAGATGTACAGTAACGTGGCCAGTGAGATGTCACAGAAGATGGCCAGTAGGAAAGATGTCACAGTATGATGTCCACAGTAAGATGTCACGGTAAGGTGTCACAGAAGAAAGCCATGTCAAGCAGTGTCCACAGACGAGCTCAAGTAAGGTGGCCAGTGAAGATTCACAGGAAGAGCGCACAGAAAGTAGATGTTAAGTAATGATGTCACAGTAAATTGACAACGAGGGTAAGGTTCACAAGAACACAAAGATGTCAGCAGTAAGGATGTCACAGTGAATGTTCGGCAGTAATTCCAGAAGATGTCCATAAGACGTCACAGAAAGTCAGTAGAATTGTACAGTAACAGTGTCACAGTAAGAGCGCACACAGTAAAGATGCAACAGTAAGATTGCAGCAGAAGCGGATGTGCACAGTAAGATTCACGGAAGGTTTCAGCAGTAAGGTGTCACAAGTAATGATGGCCAGTAGATGCAACAGTAAGATGGGCAACAGTAAGGTGGCACAGTAAAGATGGCACATAAGGTGTCACAATAAGATGGCAGTACAGATGGCCAGTAAGTGTGTCACTAGGTGACGAGTAGACTGGCACTAGAAGTGAAGGATGGCCGAGTAAAGATGGCACAGTTCAAGTGATGTCACAGTAATGGGCACAGTAAGATGGCAGCAGTAAGGTGTCACCCAGTAAGGGGCCAGTAAGAGGGCACAGTAGTGTACAGGTGCACTAAGGGTTCACAGTAAAGATGGCGACAGTAAGAGGCACAGTAAGGTGTCATTGTAAAGAATGGTAACAGTGAAGATGGCCATAAGATGCAAGCAGTAAACAGATGTCGACAGTAAGGGGCACGGTAAGCGTGCGCAACAAAGAATGGCACAGTAAGGTGTGCACAATAAGATTGGCCGAGTAAGATCAGCACAGTAAGGGGTGGCGCACAGAAGTGGCACCAAGTAAAGATTGGCACGAGTAGAGGTGGCACAAAGATGCCACAGTAAGATGGCAACAGTAAAGACAGATGGCACAGTAAGCCTCGGCAAGGGTAATAATTGTTACAGAACTCCATTGCATTCACAGAGGGCTGATGCGAATTCATCTTTGTTAAAAACCCATTGTTCTTTTCTATCTTAGCTCGAAATACAGTTGACCCTGATTGTTCCTTTAATTAAAACACCATCACTATTGTTAAATTAGGAAACCCCCGCTTTGGAAACAAATTTGCACAGCAGATTCCACATGTTCACTAGGTGGCAGGTGCAGCGAGTTAAGATCAGAATTGTTCTCATGTCTTTTCTCTGACCCCTCACAGTCTTTTCCCAGTACAATGCCTGGGAAAGTTGTGTTTCTCACCCTGGTCAGAGACGTCTGCTGCCACAGAACAAGGCTGGTTTTGTCCCAGCTACCCCCAACCCTTCCCATTCCCTGTCCTGAGGGAGAAACTAGGCAAACGGAGGTGGTGGCTGATGGGATGCAGCAGCCCCAAGCGCCATCCTGAGAGAGACTGGGCATGAAGGGAGATTGACCTCCCAGCCTCGGATATAGGAATTGTGCTCCCTGTCGACAGAGTGACAACACTGTCCTTGTCTCCTCCAAAATGGAAAGAGAGCCCACAAGTTCTCTTTCTCCTGGATTAGGTGAAAAGACACTCACAGACTTGGGGCTTCACCTCAACTTAAAGGATAGCAAATTGGAACAGGAGCTAAAATCCCAGCCTGAGAAATTCAAACTAGAAAAAGAAGAGCAACAACAGGAAACTAATTGATTTTGTGAGGTGTTTTTACCAAGGGGGCAAGAACCTCTGGCACCTGGCTCGGTTTTTCTCGTGTAAAGAGTTTTGTTATTTTGCCTTTTATTAAAACCTCTTTATTTCCAACACTGCCACAGAAGCCATCCTGCTGATTTTATGCCTTCTGAGGTAGCTGAGCTATCCTGGGTGTGAAATAGATCTCCAAGAGCTTATGAGACCTGGCTGGAGGAGACCCATTGTCCTGGGTTGACTCTATGATGCTTTTATCCCCAATTGTCTGTTCTGTTTATGCTGAATAATAAGTTTTGCACCTCTAAAATAATAAGTTTTGCACCTTTAGGTTTTGCACTTGTTGCAGAGAGTGTGGGGGGGCAGAGAAGAAGCTCAGTTTGTTTTCAGACACTGCACTCACCCCTCCACATTCCTGCTCCTGGACTGTGTGGTCTGTGGATGAACAGACAGTGGGACAGAGCTCTCCTTTGCTTTTAGTTAGTTTTAGCTAGCTGAGGCAAAGAAGTTCCCTGGACTGTGTTTTTTTTTCTTTTTTCCCTTTTCTTTGGAGCTGTTTAAACCTGCTCTGGACTGAACACCAGGGGAGCACTGGCAGCTGCACCTGTGGCCCACTAGGCCGGGCCTGGCCTGCGACATTTCCAGCACCAGAGGGACTGATAAGAGCCTGAGTGAGCTGAACTGCAACCTGGGGAGGGACTTTCTCAGTTTGTCATCTCTTTTGGAGCAACAAGGTGGCTTACTGTTTAATTTTTTTTAGGTTTTATTGTTTAATAAACAGGTTTTTCCCACTTTTTTCCAAGGAGGTATTTTCTCCCGGACCGGCTGTGGGGAGGGGCCAAATGAATCTGCTTTCCTAGAGGAGCCCCTTTGGGGGAACTCTCCAAAATTTGCCCTGAACCAGGACACCCAAATTTCAGGGAGGGAAAGAGCAGAGCACTGGCAGCTGCACCTGTGGCCCACCAGGCCTGGCCTGTGACATTTCCAGCACCAGAGGGACTGATAAGAGCCTGAGTGAGCTGAGCTACAGCCCACGGAGGGACTTTCTCAGTTTGTCATCTCTTTTGGAGCAACAAGGGGTTTTATTGTTTAATATTGTATAGGTTTTATTGTTTAATAAACAGGTTTTTTCCACTTTTTTCCACGGAGCTATTTTCTCCCAGACCGGTTGGGGAGAACCCATCCGGGAGAAAATACCTCCTTGGAAAAAAAGCAGATTCATTTGAATCTGCTTTCCTAGAGAAGCCCCTTTGGGGATTCTCTCCCAAATTTGCCCTGAACCAGGACACACATATTTCATTTGTGGGGGGATGCTGACCCACCTCGAAGGACTGGAAGGTCAANTCTGTAAAGAGTTTTGTTATTTTGCCTTTTATTAAAACCTCTTTATTTCCAACACTGCCACAGAAGCCATCCTGCTGATTTTATGCCTTCTGAGGCAGCTGAGCTATCCTGGGTGTGAAACAGATCTCCAAGAGCTTATGAGACCTGGCTGGAGGAGACCCATTGTCCTGGGTTGACTATATGATGCTTTTATCCCCAATTGTCTGTTCTGTTTATGCTGAATAATAAGTTTTGCACCTCTAAGATAATAAGTTTTGCACCTTTAGGTTTTGCACTTGTTGCAGAGAGTGAAGGGGGGAGAGAAGAAGCCCAGTTTGTTTTCAGACACTGCACTCACTCCTCCACATTCCTGCTCCTGTACTGTGTGGTCTGTGGATGAACAGACAGTGGGACAGAGCTCTCCTTTGCTTTTAGGTAGTTTTAGCTAGCTGAGGCAAATAAGTTCCCTGGACTGTGGGTTTTTTCTTTTTTCCCTTTTCTTTGGAGCTGTTTAAACCTGCTCTGGACTGAACACCCAGGGGAGCACTGGCAGCTGTACCAGTGGCCCACTAGGCCGGGCCTGGCCCGTGACATTTCCAGCACCAGAGGGACTGATAAGAGCCTGAGTGAGCTGAACTGCAACCTGGGGAGGGACTTTCTCAGTTTGTCATCTCTTTGGGAGCAACAAGGTGGCTTATTGTTTAATATTTTATAGGTTTTATTGTTTAATAAACAGGTTTTTTCCACTTTTTTACAAGGAGGTATTTTCTCCCAGACTGGTTGGGAGGAGGGGCCAATTGAATCTGCTTTCCTAGAGAAGCCCCTTTGAGGGAACTCTCCAAAATTTGCCCTGAACCAGGACACCCAAATTTCAGGGAGGGAAAGAGCAGAGCCCTGGCAGCTGCACCTGTGGCCCACCAGGCCTGGCCTGCGACATTTCCAGCACCGGAGGGACTGATAAGAGCCTGAGTGAGCTCAGCTACAGCCCACGGAGGGACTTTCTCAGTTTGTCATCTCTTTTGGAGCAACAAGGGGTTTTATTGTTTAATACTGTATAGGTTTTATTGTTTAATATACAGGTTTTTTTCCACTTTTTTCCACGGAGTTATTTTCTCCCAGACTGGTTGGGGAGAACCCATCCAGGAGAAAATACCTCCTTGGAAAACAAGCAGATTCATTTGAATCTGCTTTCCTAGAGAAGCCTCTTTGGGGATTCTCTCCCAAATTTGCCCTGAACCAGGACACACATATTTCATTTGTGGGGGGATGCTGACCCACCTCGAAGGACTGGAAGTCAAATTCCCACGTGGTAGCCCTCGGACACGGGATTTCCAGACGCAGTTGACACTTGCTGGGCCGGTAGTCATGTGGTAGGGGGGACTGGAAGTGCCGTTGTCCTTCTATGACGTCCCCCCGCAGATGGCTGGAAGGGAGGAGCAGCAAGCGCGTGAAAACCCCCCCGGGCCCACGCGCCGGTCCCCATGGCCCCGCTGCTCCCCCTACCTTCGATAGACGGCAGAAGAAACTCTTTGCCCACCCAGTTGCTGCTGCCTGCGGAACTCCAGCCCAGAGGCGGCTGGTCGGTGGAGATGAGGGCTTCGGGCAGCTTGTTCCGCAGAAGAACCTGCCTGCAGGGAGGAAGGCGTGCTGGGCTGCCGTGCTGGAAACCCTCCTCTTCCTCACCGCCGCCTCCTCTCCTCAACCCGCCACTGCTCTTCCCTCACGCCACCTCCTCTTCCTCCGCACCCCTGCTCTCCTCACCGCCACTCCTCTTCCTTCACCGCTCAACCTCCCTTCCTCACATGCCTCTGCAACCTCTTCCTCACACCGATCTCTTCTTTCCTCACTGCACTCCCTCTTCTTCTTCCACCACCTCCTTTCCTGCATCACCATCTCCTCTCACCGCCATCTCCTCTCCCTCACTGCCACCTCCTCTTCCTTCCTGCTATGCCTTCCTTTCTCCACTGCCACCATATCCTTTTCCCCATCCATCTCCCCTTCCTCACTACCATTGTCCTTTTCCGTCCATGTACCGTCTCACCTTCCGCACCACTCCCTCCTCTTCCTCATCACCACCTCCTCTTCCTCCTCACTACCTGCTCTTCCTCACCACCACCTCCTCTTCCGGCTTCTCTTCCTCATTARATCTCCCCTTCCTCACTGCCATCTCCTCTTCGTCACCACTACGACCTCTTCCTCACTGCCATCTCCTTTTTCTCACCACCGTCTCTTCTTCCTCACCACCATTTCTTCCTCACTACCACCTCCTCTTCCTCATTATCATCTCGCCTTCCTCACTGCCACCTCCTRTTCCTCARTGCCATCTCCTCTTCCTTGCCCTCTCCTTCTCTTTCTCATCATCACCTCTTCTTCCTCGCTGCCACCTTGTACACCTCACCATGACTTCCTCTTCCTCCTCATGACCTTCACTTCCTCACCACCACCTCCTCTTGGTCCCCCTGCTGCCCCTTTCCAGCCCAAAGCCAAGGGCTGCTTCTCCCTGCKCTCCTCCCCAGTCCCCTCCGGCTTTTCTGGTTGTTTCACTTCAGCTGCTGATTCCAGGGGACTTGGGAATCCTGGGATTTGGGGAACATCCAGCTCATGGGATGGGGCTGGGATCCCGGAATCTCCCTGGGGAACYTTACAGGGATGGGACCAGGACCCTGGAATCTCCCTGGGAAACATCACAAGGAGTGGAGTCGCCCTGGGGAACATCACAGGGATGGGACAAGGACACTGAAATCTCTTGGGGAACACCACAGGGACTGGAATCTCCCTGGGGAATGTCACAGGGATGGGACCAAGACCCTGGCATCTCTTGGGGAGCATCAGCAAGGGATGGAACACAGTGTGACCACTGGAATCTCCCTAGGGGAACATCACAGGGATGGGATGGGATCCTAGCAATCTCCCTGGGGAACATCCCGCTCTTGGGGTGGGACTGGGATGCTGGAAATCTTCCCTGGGGAACATCACAGGGATGGAACCAGATGACTGTGAATCTCGCCTGAATCTCCCTGGGGAACACCCAGCTCCTTGGGATGGGACTGGGACACTGGCATCTCTTGGGGAACATCATAGGGATGGGACCAGGATGCTGGAATCTCCCTGGGGAACATCACAYGGACTGGAATCTCCCTGGGGAACACCCAGCTCCTCGGGGTGGGATGGGACACCGGCACTCCCTGGGGACAGATGTGCCAGCCAGCTGGATCACCCAGACTGCTCTCACTGGCGTGGGCTAAACCGGGAGCTCCGTTCACCTCAATAACCCCTCTGGGGGGTGATTCCCCCCTCCCCAGGAGTTTGGAATAGCAGGCAGGCAGGGAGAGGGGTGAGGGAACCCCTTGGTCCCCCTGCCGGCCCCGGGGTGGCGCCGGCGGGCAGGAGGGGCGGGCAGGAGGCCCCGGGTTGTTACCTCGCAGCGTGGCCTTTCTCCAGAACCCGTCTCTCACCTCCACGTAGTCGTACCAGCACAGCCGGCTTCGGTACAGGTCCAGGGTGGTGAAATTCAGGATGATCTAAGGGTGGGAAGGAGCAGGGGGAGCCTGGGGTGAGCTCCCCTCATGCCCCATCTGCTGGGAGGCAGGGGAACCTGGTGGAAGCTGGAGCCCACAAGGGGATGCTGGGGCTCGGGACACCCCAAACCAGGGCTGGGAGGAGGGAGAGGAGGGCTGGGAGAGGGCAGGAGCCGTCACCCCAGCAGTCAGTACCTTCTCTCCGGGGGTGACCGAGATCCTCCAGACGCAGTGCATGTGGGCAGAGTATCCATTGGGGAATTCTGGGGAGGAGAAGTTGCCCTGGCTGTCCTGGAGCGTCTCCCCACAGGCTGCAGAGGGAGAAAAGCAGGGTTCAGACCCCTGAGAAAAGCAGGGTTCAGACCCCTCAGAAGAGCGGGGTTCAAACCCCCACTATTCACCGTCCCCTCATCCTCTAATAACCCCAACACACCCCTAGAACAAGCCCCACCACCCCAACCAACCCTATCCCAAGCCATAACCAACAACACCCCAACTACCCCAAGCCTCTGGATAAGGATCCYCCGCCAGTGACACTGAATAAACAAACACTACCTGTCACCCTGGTTTTTTAAGGTTTTCTAAGCCTTCTGATGTTGACATTCTTGTAGTGAACTTTCTCAGACACTTTCTGTAAATAACCCATTGTTTTGTCTTCCTTTATGGAGGAGGAGAAAGTTGATGGGCTGTTGGTTTGTCCAGTGTGATTGCAGAGGTGGCACTGTCACCCTCCAATCCGCTGTTACTTTTGGAAAACTATAAATGTTGGAGACAGAAAATAAACTGCCCTTTTCTTCCTTCACCTTGAGAATGGTGGTGTGCTTGTGTTCTTTCATGTCCTATAGTGACAACTACCAACATCCCCCCTAAATAAACCARAACAAGCACCAAAGAGACAAAAGAGACCCCCAAACTTACTCTAGTCAACTGCACCCTGCAACCACTGCTACAACCAGCCCCAGCACCCTGTAGTAAGGGTGTGAGTGTTCAGAAACACATCATCACCAGAATGATTCTATTGTGAAATACAAGCTGTGTTTCGTGTCAGGTACAAACTGTGTATTTGTGATTGCGAAATGTGTGGACACCGACAGTGGGAGAGCTGTGAATTCTAATAATAACTGAGGAAAATYAAGCATGGAAAAAGGCCTTTGAACCCATCTGTTGTTTGCAATTAACCCTGGTTGATTTAGGAGCATTGGAATTAAAGCGTTAAGGGAATTAAAGTGTTAAGGATGTTGCTTTTTGCTTGTAGTTAATCCATAAAGAGCTCTGCAATAATAACCATTTGAAGTATAATTTTAGAATATTACTTGTATCCTTGAAACTATAGCTTTGGAATGTATATAAAGGAAATATGCTTATCTCACGCCCTATTGAAGCAGAGAAAAACAGCTTGAGAAAGGAAGATGAACATCACCTCAAGAATTTATGGTTTTGACCAAGGGAAGCTGGACAATCACTGTTATTAGATTTATAGTCCTTGCAATTAAAAGGTGGACCCACATCTGGGGAGTTGGACTCCACCAGATGGGATTTGTCTTTCTTCTTTCGGAAACTGGACCCCCAACATCTGGGGATACTCCCTTTTGGGATACATCCTGAGAAAAACTAAATCACAGCAGTGTATAGAATTGTGATGTAATAATTTGGAATAAAAATTGCTGATGAGTAAAAATTGGAAATAGAAACTGCTGAAAAAGCCAGATGCCTCCTGCAAGAGCATCCCCAAAATCCTACGAAAGAGCATCTTCCCCAGAAGGAATGTCCAATAGTATCCTTCAATGGGAAGAGTATCCCCAAAGAGTACCTTAATGGAGAGCAAGCCTCTCCAAGCAATCTCCCAAAAAATCCCCCAAAGAAATCCGCATAAAGAACATCCTTAAAGAGCATCTCCAAAAAAAATCTCCCAAAAAAATCCCCAAGAGCATCCTCCAAAGAACAATCATAATAAAGAAAATCTCCCAAAAAAAATCTCCCGAATCCTTAAAGAACATCTCCCGGAAAATTCCTACAAAAGAATCCTTCAAGGGAAGATATCCCCCCCAAAGAATCCTTAAATGGAAGATGCAACCATCCTCCAAGAGCATCTCCAAAAAAATCCCCAAAGAAATCCCCAAAGAAACATCCTCTAAAGAGCATCTCCAAAAAAAAATCTCCTAAAAAAATCCCCCAAGAGCATCTTCCAAAGAACATCATATAAAGAAAATCTCCCAAAAAATCTCCCAAAAAAATCCTTCAAGAGAGCATCTCCCAGAGATTCCTCTAAAAGAATCCTTCAAGGGAAGTAGTACCCCCCAAAGAATCCTTAAATGGAAGAAAACCCTCCTCCAGAGCATCCTCCAAAAAGTATACCCACCAAGAAAATCCCCTAAAGAGCTTCCCCAAAGAGCATCCTTAAAGAGCATCTCCCAAAAAATAATCTCCAAAAAAATCTATTAAAATGGAAGAGCAATCCCTCCTCAAGAGCATTCTCCCAAAAAGCATCCCCCAAAGAAATCGCCTAAAGAGGCAATCCCAAAGAGCATCTCCAAAAAACATCCCCAAAAAAATGCCCCAAGAGCATCCTCCAAAGAACAATTCAATATAAAGAGCATCTCCAAAAAATCTCCCAAAAAATCCTTCATAAGAGCCATTCTCCACCGAGCCTCCTGCAAGAGCATCCCCCCATAAAAAAATCAATACACAGCAGCACCGCCAGTAGAAATCCTACATAAGAATACCTCAGGAAGAGGATACGCCAAAGAATACTCTTAAAATGGAAATGAAAACGTCACTCCAAACGAGCATCTCCCAAAAGCATCCACAAAAAAATCCAACAAAGAAACATCCTCTAAGAGCATCTCCAAAAAACCATCTCCAAAAAAATCCCCAAAGAGCATCCTCAAAGATACATCAATATTAAAGATAAATCTCCCAAAAAAAATCTCCGAATAAATCCTTCAACGAGCATCTCCGCCAGAGAATTCCTACAAAAGAATCCTTCAAGGAAGAGTATCCCCCAAAGAATCTAAATGAAGAAAAACCCCCTCAAGAGCATCGTCCCAAAAAGCATCCCCCAAAGGAAAAATCCCTAAAGAGCATCCCACAAAGAGCATCCTCTAAAAAGAGCATCTCCCAAAAAAAAAATCTCCAAAAAATCCTTCAAGAGCATCTCCCCAGAAATTCTACAAAAGAATCCTTCAAGGGAAGAGATCCCCCCAAAATCCTTAAATGGAAGAGCAACACCTCCCAAGAGCATATCCCAAAAAAGTATCCCCAAAGAAATCCCGCTAAAGGAGGCATCCCCAAAGAGCATCTCCCAAAAACATCCCCCAAAAAAATCCCTCAAGAGCATCCTCCAAGAACATATATAAAGAAAATCTTCCCAAAAATCTCCCGAAAAATCCTTCAAAGAGCATCTCCCCCCAGAGCCTCCTGCAAGAGCATCCCAAAAAATCCTACACAGAGCATCTCCCCAGAGATTCCTACAAAGGAATCCTTCAAGGAGAAGAGTATCTCCCCAAAGATCCTTAATGGAAGAAAAACCATCCTCAAAGAGCATCTCCCAAAAAAATCTCCCAAAAAATTCTCCCGAAGAATCTTCAAAGAAAGCATCTCCCCCCAGAAGCCTCCGAAGAGCAAATCCTCCCCAAAGGCATCATTTGCCAAAAGCAAATCGATCATC
>NDFG01000006.1:307304-337624 GCA_002167245.1 Sporophila hypoxantha | reverse complement strand
CACGTGTGTGTGTGCTACACCTCTGTGTGTGTGTGTGCTTACACACTCTGTGTGTGTTACACCTGTGTGTTCTTGCACACCCATTTGTGTGTGTTACACCTGTGTGTGTGCTTACACAGTCATTTGCGTGCGCTTACATACGTGTGTGTGCTTACACACCTGTTCATGTGTGTTACACCTGTGTGTGTGTTACACCTGTGTGCTGGGGGTGACTCGGTGCCATCCCTGGCAGGGAGCCCTGGGACACCGATCTGGGGTGAGGTGACATCCCAGTGAGTTCTGGGGGTGATGGTGCATGCGCTTACACAGCTGTCTGTGTGTGTTACACCTGTCTGTGTGTGCTTGCACACCCATTTTTGTGTGTTACACACCTGTCTGTGTGTGTTACACCTGTCTGTGTGTGCTTACACACCCGTTTCTGTGTGTTACACCTACCTGTGTGTATTACACACCTGTCTGTGTGTGTTACACCAGTCTGTGTGTGCTTGCACACCCGTTTGTGTGTGTTACACACCTGTCTGTGTGTGTTACACCTGTCTGCGTGTGCTTGCACACCCGTTTCTGTGTGTTACACACCTGTTTGTGTGTGTTACACCTGTCTGCGTGTGCTTGCACACCCGTTTCTGTGTTACACACCTGTTTGTGTGTGTTACACCTGTCTGTGTGTGTTACACCTGTCTGTGTGTGCTTGCACACCCATTTGTGTATGTTACACACCTGTTTGTGTGTGTTACACCTGTCTGTGTGTGCTTGCACACCCGTTTCTGTGTGTTACACACCTGTCTGTGTGTGTTACACCTGTCTGTGTGTGTTACACCTGTCTGTGTGTGCTTGCACACCCGTTTGTGTGTGTTACACCTGTCTGTGTGTGCTTGCACACCCGTTTCTGTGTGTTACACACCTGTCTGCGTGTTACACCTGTTCGTGTGTGTTACCCCAGTCTGTGTGTGCTTGCACACCCATTTCTCTGAGTTCACACACATGTGCATGCACGTGGCCCCGGGCCAGGGGCTGCCGCAGGGCGCGGGCAGCCTGGGGTTGGTGCCAGCCCCGTCACCTCCGTGTCCCCACGCTGGGCAGGGTGCCTGCTGGGGTCCCTGTGCCAATGCCAGCACCCCCTCCCCAGGCAGCACGGTGAGCGAGCTGAAGCCCGTTGCTGGCGGGCACGGGGTGCAGCGCCAGGCTGCTGCCACGGGGGTGGCAGTGCCACGCTGCTGCCCACGGGATGGCAGTTGCCAGGCTGGCTGCCGTCCCTCTCCTGCAGCTCCGTCTCTCCGCGCAGGGACATGGTGGAACCGGCTTTCACGGAGATCCGGAGCGGCTTTCGCCCACATTCCCCTCCCTGCCAGTTCTGTAGGTGCCCCCTCGTGCCCCGCCTCGGTTGCCCACCGTTGCCCCAGCCCGGCGCTGACGCCTCCCCTCCTCTCTTTGCAGCCTCGCTCAACTCCAACAAGTTCACTCTGGATCGGGGACAACGCCTTTCGCCGGACTCTCGCACCTGCAGTACCTGTGTGTGACACCGGGACAGGGAAGGGGACAGGATGGGGACAGGGCAGGGACACGGGGACCCTCGGGATGGGCCCCGTCACTGGTCTGCTCCGTTCCAGGTTCAATTGAGAACAACGACATCCAGGCGCTCTCCAAGCCACTTTCCGCGGGCTCAAGTCCTGACACACCTGTGAGCACCCGGGGGACACTGGGGGGTGGCCCTGTCCCTTCGGCACTGTCAGGATGTGTCACCTCCACAACCCTCCTTGTCCCAAGCTGCCGTTGGCAAACAACAACCTGCAGGACGCTGCCACGGGACCTCTTTCAAGCCTGGACAATCCTGAGTGACCTGTGAAAAGGCTGCCACAGCACTGGGCGACACCGGCTGGACAGGTGACATCCCAGGGCTGGCACTTGGGCAGGGTGTGCTGTTGCTGGGGGTGACTCGTGCCACGCTGCAGGAGCCCCGGGGGACACTGAGCTGGGGCGAGCTGACATCCCAGTGAGTTCTGGGGGGTGGATGGTGCACCCTGCGCAGCGGACCACCGGCGAACTTATCTGGGGAGAGGGTGACACACCAGTGGGTGCTGGGGTGGATGTGCCATCCCTGGCAGAGAGCCCTGGGACACTGGATGGGGAGAAGTGACATCCTGGTGGGAACTTGGTAGCCATTCCTGTCAGGGACCTCCAGCACACTGAGCTGGGGAGAGGTGACATTCCTGAGTGGCACTGAGTGTGACTCAGTGCCTCCCCTGCAGGAGCCCTGGGACCCACTGAGCTGGAGAGGGGTGACACACCAATGTGTGTGCTGGGAGTGATGGAGGCCATCCTTGGCAGAACACCCAGCACACTTGAGCTGGGGCAGGTGACATACCTGGTGGTTACTGGACAGTGTGACTCCGGTGCATCCCTGGCAGGACCTCCGCGGCAAACTCGCTGGCCTGTGACTGCAAGATCAAGTGGCTGGTGGAGTGCTTGTGAGAGCACCAAACACCACCGGTGCCCGCCGTCTTCATGCAGCAGCCCGGGCAGTTGAAGGGACAAGCGAAGTCCGTGACCTGGACGCTCGATGAACTTCCAGTGCACAATCACCACGAGGAGAGAGACACCGCCGCTATGAACACGTAGCTCACAGGAGGTCCCAGGAAGAGAGGGAGAGACGAGATCGACTCCATGGGTTTGCAGAAAAGCCTTGTATTTTTATTTAATGATATATATTATATATTAAAAACATTACTAAAAGAAATAGAAGAAAGGATATTCATCAGAAGCTAAGCTAAAGAATAAGAAAAGATAGAATGATTACAAAGATTTGTGCTCTGGCTCATCTGTATCCGAGCCAGCTGACTGTGAATTGGCCATTAATTAGAAACATCAACATGAAGCCAAATCACAGATTGCACCTGTTGCATCCCACAGCAGCAAGATTACCAAATGTCTGCATTTTGTTTCCTTTGAGGCCTCTCAGCTTTCTCAGGAGGAAAAAATCCTAAGAAAGGAAAGGATTTATCATAAAACGTACCTTGACCACACCGCCACCTGTCACCTGTGCACCTGTCACCTGTCACATGTCAACCTGTCACCCAGTCACCTGTTCACCTCACTGCTGGGTGTTTCGACCTTCACTGCCTCCTCTCCCTGCTCCAGATTTTCGTGATTTGCAACCAGTGCCTGCCCTTCCAGGCGGATGTCAGCCGAGCCCTTCCACCTACGCCAGTGGACCATGTACGTGCCCTGGCACAGCCCAGCGCCGCAGCTGCTCCATCCTCAAGTGGCTACGCTTGGAGCGCAAATCCAGCGACTTCGACAAGAATCCCCGGTATGTAGGAATGCGGGCTGGGGTCTCCTTCTAGGGCTGGGACCCTCTTTGGGGCACCTTGGCACAGCGGACTCTGTTGTTTCTGCCACCAGCTCCACTCGGCAGTGCACTGCAAGCCCATTGTGGCGCAGCGAGCAGCTCTACGTGGTGGTGGCACAGCTCTTGGTGGCTCCTACATCTACCGTGGGACACGGCCGTGGACAAAGTCATCAAGCATCCAGGACATCGACACCAGAAAGAGTTCCGCAAGCCCAACGACACGAGCCTTCAGATGCGAGGCGACTGGTACATTCGTCATCGCGACAGCTCTCAAGGCGGCTCACCACAGCCTTCTCCGCCTCAACCAGAACGGCTTCTCTCCCACCAAGCCCTGCACGCACTGGCCACCGCGACACCGACTGGAGTACGTGCGAGAAAACGACGCATAAACCCCGGCTGATCATCTCCCAGCAGCTCCCAGGCGCCCGTCAATTCTAACCAGTGAGCACGGGCTCAGAAGCACGTTACTTGCCTCAGGGCGAGGTGTGGCGAAGGATTGCTGGGACTGCAGTATGTGTTCAAGACACTTCAGGGCCAAGCGGGAGCAATTCCGTGCCTTCAGCGCTAGCATCGGACGACTCCAAGGTGAGTCCGCTGTGGAAGGGCAGCGCTATCGTGGAGGCTGCAACGCTTCCGTCGCGCAGGCTCCATGGTGCATGCAGCCCATTCGCCGTGGCGCTTCAAGCGGACAGTACCTGGCGCTGCATGGGCAGCGAACTTCTCCTTCACCCACGTCTACCTGTGAGAAGAGAGAAGCAGAAAATTCACCAAGTTCCAGGAAGCTGTCGGTTGCAGACGCCGCGGGGCGTTTCCGGGCCGATGCCGGCGCCGACGTGCAGCTGCTGCTGGCGCCAGCTTCAAGGCCAACACTGCTGGTTGTTACCGCCACGTGGTGGTGACCTCAGCGTAAGCTTGAGCGCCCGGAGAGCCAGCCGACATGCATTGAGGCCCCACCCACCCCTTGTCCCACCCCCCGTGCCGCCCTCCACCTTCACCAGCCCCAGCGGTGCCTGCAGTTTCCCCACGTGCTCCCGCTTCACGCTGTGGAACCGCCCTTGCAACCTACAGAAGCTGCCACCTGGGGGTAGGGTTTGGAGTTCGGGCGGCTGGGAGCAGAGGCAAGGGAGGTGTCAGGTGGGGGCAGGACTGAGGGTTTGGGATCGTGCAAGTGGTGGCAGGTGAGTGTTGGATGGCCGATGGGGTGCTGAGGGGATGCAGGATGGAGGATGTGGGAGACAGGAGGGATGTGCAGGAGTGTGATGGGAGCTCCAGGGGATTGATGCTTTCCAGGATGGTCTCCAGATGGGTATGATGCAAGCTTGCGGATGATGTGCGGATGCCTGGGAGGATGTGCTCCAGAATGTGGGAGGCTCCAACGGATGCCTGAGGATGATGTCGGGATGCTGAGGATGATGATGGGGTAGATGCTCCAGGATGCTTCCTAGAATGATGGAGCTAGGATGCCTCTGAGGATGATGATGGATGCCTAGGCCGGAGATGATGGCAGGCTCCAGGATTGCTCTGAGGTGCAGATGGATGCCGATTGTCAGGATTGCTGATGGATGCATGGGAGTCATGATTGAGGGATGATATGGGAGCTCCAGGATGCTCTGAGGATGTGATGCGGAGTGTGAACTAGGATGCAGATGCTTGGATGTGGATTTTGGAGTCCAGGATGCTCCAGAATAATGATGATCGATTGCTGGGATGATGTGCATGGAGCCCAGATGCTAGAGATGCCGGATGCTAGTGTGCGCGATTGCTGGCGCGATAGATGGGAGCTCACGGATCGAGACTGATCCTACATCAGGATGATCAGGGTTCTCTCACGCGAATATGGTGCTCCGGCCACAGAAGCCCCCAGGAATGAGATTGGATGCGGATCCCGAGTGATGAAGCGGACGAGCAGGATGTCAAGGCCAGCAGCTCCTGTCGCCTCTCTTGTGCATTGCCCAGCAGCTCCCCGTGCCCACGGCCCGCTTGCCAGCAGGACCCAGCGTGCAGCGGGGTGTCCGTTGATACCCCTACCAACCCCCCCAATAAACACACACTTGTGCCCCCAGCCCTCGCCGTGCGTCCATTTGGTTGGTGCCACCACCTCCACCCGCGCATTCTGCTGCCGCCGGGAGCAGGAATTCTCAATTTTTGTGTGCATGTTAGATGGTTTTTCCAACAGAAAAACTCAACCCAGCCTCAATGCCTGCTCATTCTGCTCCCCCAGGGAGAGGAATCTCCTCATTTTAGTGTGCTCCAGGCCCTGCACTGGTGGTTTTTCCAAGTAGAAACCTCATCTCACCTCAGTGCTCACTGTCCACATGGACATTCCACGCCCCGAAGGAGAGGGAATTCCTCATTTTTTGGGTTTCTTTCCTGGGTCCACACGGCGGCTATTTCTCGCAGAAACCTTGGGCCCCCTCGTGTGTCTGCTCCAGCTGCATATTCTGTGGCCCGGCTGGAGTGGCCACATTCCTCAGTTGTTGGGTTCTCTGGCTCCACATGTAGGTTATTTTCCAGCAGAAAACTCATCCCACCTCATTGCCTTGCTCCATCCAACATTCTGCTGCCCAGGGGAGCAGAATTCCTCATTTTTGGGTGCTCCAGCTCCACACATGGTTTTTTTTCCAGCAGAAACCTTGGGCCTCTCGGTGTTCTGCTTCCACCTGACATTATCACTGCCCAGGGAGAGGAAATTCCTCACTTTTTAGGGTTGCACATGGGGTTTTTTTCCAGCAGAAAACCTCATTCCCACCTTGGTGCCTGCTCCCCTCTGGACATTTTGCCTGGCTCCAGGGAGAGGGAATTTCTCGATTTTTTGGGTTCTCCTGCCCTGCATGTGGGTTTTTTTTTCCAGCAGAAAATCTTCTCTCCACCTTGGTGCCTGACATTTTGCTCCTCCAGGAGAGGGAAATCCTCATTTTTTGGGTTCTCCTGGCTCCCACATGTGGGTTATTTCCAGCAGAAACCTCATCCCACCTCGTTGCCTGCTCAATCCAACACTCTTGCTGCCCAGGGAGAGGGAATTCCTCATTTGTAGGCGCCTCGTGGGGTTTTTTCAGCAGATAACTCGGCCCAGGGCGCGGGTGGGAAGCAGGAGGTGTTTCTTTCCCCAGGGAGGGGAGTCCCTGCTGGACTGGTTTTCCAGGGGAGCCTTTCCCTGGCTGCCAGGCGGATAAATATGCATGGGAAAAACCAGCAATTAAGAGCACAAATAAAGCTCCTCCGCAGGTAACAGGCAGCCCCGGGGCACGGATGGGTTTGGGAAGCGGGATGGCTTCTGCAGGGCATTGCCACGTGGCCCTGCCTCAGTTTCCCTGGCAGGAAAAAGCAGATTTGAACGCACAGGGAGCGCTGCAGGAGGGTTCTGGCACTTCCACGGTGGTGGCAGTGACTGGTATGGGGAATTTGGGGAAGCCTGGGTCAGTTTTGGGGCTGTAGGGCACAGAGAGGGGATTCAAGCAGCTTTTAGTTTTTTAGGAGCATCTTTGAGGGCTCCACTCTTACAGCAGAGTGATCCTCTTCATCCTTTATGGCACCAAAAAAATGTCACATCCTGTCCAGACCAAAAAAAATTTCTTTAACACCAATCAGAGTGGCTCTCCCCCCCTTCCCCTAGTTTATTCATTTAAAAATTGTGTGTTTTAATATACAAAAATATATGGATGAGGGAATTAATTTTGATGTTTTAAGGAGCATTTAATATAGATTATATATTAATATATTGRGTATTAATGTAGTGATATTCAATATATATGGGGAATTTCAAATACGACATTTTTAGGTATATTTAGGGTATTTATTGAAATTTAATAGTTTTATATATAATTAATAAAATGATATAATATATCAATATATATTATATATATTGAAATTTCATATATGATACTTAATCAATATATACAATATAAAAATTTTAATATATTATATAATTATTAAAACTGTTGGCATAAATATAATTATTATATATTATATATTATATATTATATATTATATATTATATATTATATATTATATATTATATATTATATATTATATATTATATGTAAATTTTACAATATTGTTATATTAATATACATTATACATTATACATTATATATTATATATTATATTGTATATAAATATTTTGATATATACTGGTATATACTTATATAATACATATTTATAGAATATGTATTGTATAAGTATATTGATATTTAATGCATTTAGGGAATTTATAAAATGTTTTTATTTTATAKAGCTGCGGCTCACGGCTCCACCCGTGGGTCACACTTTTAAGGGGCCCTGTTGCCCTTTTAAGAGGCTCTGTTGCCCTTTTAAGGGCATCGCCCTTTTAAGAAGCTCCGTTGCCCTTTTAACGGCATTGCCCTTTTAAGAGCGGTCGGTGGGGCCCGGACCGCGCCTGCGCGGCTCGGTTGCTGCAACTTTCAACTTTTGGGATTCGCTCCCTCGGGGTTCGGGGGGAATTTGGGGGGATTTGGGAGCTCCCGGGGGGCGCAGCACCTCCTCTCCCTCCCGGAACCCCCCGGCCCTTCAGCCCCGGCCTCGCCATGGTGTCCTGGATCCTCAGCCGGTTGATTGAGTGAGTGGGGTCCGGGCGGTGTAACGGGAGCGGGGGGGTGGTCACAGGGATTCCCCATTCCCGGTCCCCCCATTCCCGGTCCCCCCATTCCCGGCTCACCACTGTTCATTAACGGGGGTCCCCGTGCTGGGCCCGCAGCGGGGACTCCTCCGAGAGGCCCCCGGCGGGGTTTGGGGGGGCAACCCCAAATTTCCCTCTCGGGGTAACCAACACTCCCCCCCAACCATGCCACCCCCCAAAATGGATCCCTGAGCTGCTGCTGCGCCTCCCTGCCTGGCCTGGGCAGGGTGGGCACGGCTGGGGTGCCCTGCACCACCCATGGGTGGGGGTCCCCTGAGGAGGCCCTGCCCCAACTGGGGGTGTGTGCCCACAGGGTGCCCCCATTTCCTGGCAGGGTCCCTCCCCACAGGGTCCCCCCGTTTCCTGACGGGGTCTCTCGGGGTCTCTGCTCTGAGGGTCCCCCATTTCCTAGCGGGGTCCCTGCCCACAGGGTTCCCCCATTTCCTGGCAGGGTCTCTGCCCAGAGGGTGCCCCCATTTCCTGGCGGGATCCCTGCTCAGAGGGTCTCTGCCCACAGGGTGTCCCCATTCCCTGGCAGGGTCTGCTCTGAGAGTGCCCCCATTTCCTGGCAGGGTCCCTCCCCACAGGGTCCCCCCGTTTCCTGACGGGGTCCCTGCTCTGAGGGTTCTCCCGTTTCCTGGCAGGGTCTTCCCAGAGGGTGCCCCCATTTCCTGGCCGGGTCTCTGCTCAGAGGGTCCCTGCTCTGAGGTCCCCCCATTCCCTGGCGGGGTCTGCCCAGATGGTTCCCCCATTCCCCTGCGGCATCCACCCCCAGAGGATGCCCCCATTTTCTGGCGGGGTCTCTCGGGCCCTCTGCCCACAGGGTTCCCCCATTCCCTGTCGGGGACTCTGTTCTGAGGGTGCCCCCATTTCCTGGCGGGGTCTCTATTCTAAGGGTCCCCCATTTCCTAGCAGGGTCCCTGCCCACAGGGTTCCCCCATTTCCTGGCAGAGTCTGTGTTCTGAGGGTGCCTTCATTTCCTGGCAGGATCCCTGCTCAGAGGGTCTCTGCCCACAGGGTGCCCCCATTCCCTGGCAGGGTCTGCTCTGAGAGTGCCCCCATTTCCTGGCAGGGTCCCTCCCCACAGGATCCCCCCGTTTCCTGACGGGGTCTCTCGGGGTCTCTGCCCACAGGGTCCCTCCATTTCCTGGCGGGGTCCCTGCTCTGAGGGTTCTCCCATTTCCTGGCAGGGTCTCTCAGGGTCTCTGCTCTGAGGGTGCCCCCATTTTCTGGCCGGGTCTCTGCCCACAGGGTCCCCCCGTTTCCTGACAGGGTCCCTGCCCACAGGGTTCCCCCATTTCCTGGCAGGGTCTCTGCCCAGAGGGTGCCCCCATTTCCTGGCGGGGTCCCTGCCCAGAGGGTTCCCCCATTTCCCAATTCCCTGGCAGGAATTCCCCAGAGCAGGGACACCAGGTGGGTGTTTGGGGTGCTGGCACCTCCCTCAGTGCCCCGGCTCCGAGCCTGGCACGGGGGATTGGAGCCCGCGGGGAGCAGCCCGGGCCCTGCCCCGCCCGGACAGGTCGGGCCGGTCCCGGGGCTGTGGGAGGAACATGGCCGAGCCTCCCCGGAGCCTCCCGGGCCGCTGTCCCGGGCTCGGCTCGGTGCTGGAGGGGCTCCGGGCCGGGCTGCGGCGCCGGGCCCGGCGGCTCTGCTGGGCCGGGCTGCTGCTGCTCTACGCGGGCTGGCCGAGCTGCCTCACGCCCCCCCTGCGCTACAGGCTGCTCTTCGGGATGCTCTACCCGGCCTACGCCTCCTACAAGGCTGTGAAGACAAAAAACATCCGGGAATATGTGAGTCAAGTGCTTGGGGAGCCCTTTTCCTGGGCCTTCTGTCCCCCCTTCCTCCCCATTTTTCCTTGGGGCTTCAGTCCCCCCTCTCCCTTTCCCTTGGGGCTCCAGTCCCCCCTCTTTTCCTGGGGCTCCAGTCCCCTCTTTTCCCAGACCACAGTGACTCCCCCTTTCCCTTGGGGCTCCTGTCCCAACCCTGTTTGCCTTGGGGCTCCAGTCCCCCCCTTTCTGGGGCTGCAGTCCCCTCTTTTCCTTGGGACTCCAGTCCCCCTTTCCAGTCCCTACTCACCCTTTCTGAGGTTCAGCCCCACCTTTTCCCAAGCTCCAGTCCCCCACTGTTTCCTGGGCTCCAAYTTCCCCCTTTTCCCCAGTGTCTTGTTTCCAGAATTCAGTCCCCTGCTGTTTCCTGGGGCTCCAGTCCTCCCTCKTTTTCTGGGCCTCCAGTCCCCCTCTTTCCTCAGACCCCAGTCCCCCTTTCCAGGGCTCCAGTGTCCCCCTTTCTGTGGTTCAGCCACCCTTTCCAGGCTCCAGTCCCCCCTTTTCCCTGAGCTCCAGTCTCCTTTTCCCAGGCTCCGGTGCCCCTTTCCGAGGTTCAGCCCCCRTTTTCCAAGCCCCTAGCTCCCCTTTCTGGAGTTCAGTCCTCCTTTTCCCAGTCTCCAGTCCCCCTTTTTCAAGGCCCCAACCTCTTTCTGGGGTTCAGCCTCCCTTTCCCATTCTCCAGTCCCCCTTCCTTGGGTTCAACCCCTCTTTTCCCAATCTCCAGTCCCTCTTTCTGGGGTTCAGCCTCCCTTTTTCCAGTCTCCAGCCCCCCTTTCTGGGCTCCAGTCTCCTTTTTACAGTCTCCAGTCCCCCTTTCTGGATTCCAGCCCCCCTGATGTGCTCCCCGTGCTCCCCAGGTCCGATGGATGATGTACTGGATCGTCTTCGCTCTCTTCATGACCGCAGAGACCTTCACCGACCTCCTCATCTCCTGGTGAGCCTGGGGAGGGACTCTGCCTGTCCCCAAACCCCCCCCCTTGATGTGTGGGGGGACCAAGAGGTGCCTTTGGACCCCCCATCTCCTGCCTTCTCGCCCAGGCTCCCCTTCTACTACGAGGTGAAGATGGCTTTTGTCATCTGGCTGCTGTCCCCGTACACGCGGGGGGCCAGCCTGCTCTACCGCCGCTTCGTGCACCCCACGCTGGCCCGCAGGGAGAAGGTAAAGAACCCCAAAATCCCGGGGTTCTGGGGGTCCCCCTGCTGGCCTGGGGGGGTCAAGCCCCTCCTCGGAGTTGGTGGGGGTACCCCCAGGAGGATGTGGGCATTTGCCTGAGGTCATAGGGAGGTGATGATGTGCAGGGACGTGGGGAATAGGTCTACTGGTGAGGTGACAAATGCTCGCGCAGGGACATGGGGGTAAACTGGGGGGGTTGAGCAATGCTCAGGGACATGGGCATTGCCTGGGAAGGTGACAATTGCTGCAGGGACATGGCAATTGCCTCTGGAGGTGACAGTGCTCAGGGACATGGGGATTGTCACTGGGGGGGGTGGTGACAGTTCCGCTGGGAGTGACAGTGCCCATGGGAGGGTGACAATCCTCAGGGGACATGGTGATGGCACTGGAGGGGGGGGGTGACAGTTCCGCTTGGAGTGACAATAACCCTGGGAGGTGACAATGAAGGTCAGGGACAGGGGATAGAACTGGGAGGCTGCAATGCCTGGGGAATGCACCCCAGGGAACATGGCAATTGCCCTGGGGGCGTGACAGTGCTCAGGGAGCATGGGTGATGGGCACGATGGTGGGCCGGGGGTGCGGGGGGAAGGGGGTTGTGTTGCGGGCTCGGGGGCGCGCGGGGTGCGAGTCGAATCGCGCGGCGGCGCGGACTGGGGATGGGTGGAGCAGTGGCTGCAGGGATCATGGGTGGATGCATCTGGGAGGGGGGAGCCAGGTTCCCTGGAGTGAAACAATGCGCTGGGAGGTGACATATGGCTTCAGGGACATGGCATTGGGCCCTGGGACAGAGTGTGATGCACTGGGAGGGGACAATTGCCCTGGGAGTAACAGTGCTGCCAGGGGAGCAGTGGTGGATGCCGCTGGGTGGGGGGGTGAGTGACAAGGTTTTCCTTGAGTGGAGAAAGTACCGGCTGGAGCGGGTGACAGTATGGCGCTGCAGGGACATGTGGTGATGGGGGCAGCTGGGAGGGGACAGTGCGCAGGGACAAGAGTGGCATTGCCCGCTGGGGACTATGGTGATGGGCACTGGGAGGTGACAGTGCCTAGGGACGATGGGATTGGGCTCTGGAAGGTGAACAATGTCCTGGGAGTGACAGTGCGTCAGGGACATGGTGATGGCAGCTGGGGGGTGGACAAGTGGCTCAGGAAGAATGTCTCCCATTGGAGCATAGCATTGCCCGGTGGGGGTGACAAGTACGCCAGGGACATGGTGATTGTGCCGGCTGGGGGAAGGGTGACAGGGTGCTACAGGGGGACGGATGTGATGGAGACTGAGAGTGGACAAAGGGGCTGTCAAGGGACAGTGGGGATGCCTGGGTGAAGGTGACGAAGTGCCGCCGGGAGGGGACAGTGCCCTGGGAACAGTGGGGGAGTGCGATTGGGGGGTGGACAGTGCCCAGGGAGGTGACGAGTACCCAGTGACATGGGGATGTCCTGGGAAGGTGGACAATGCCTAGGAGGTGACATGCCCCAAGGAGACAGCGGGCCCGCAGTGCCCCGGCAGAGGTAGCACTGCCCAGGAGGCCAGCACCGCCGCCGCTGGCCAGCACGTCCCGCGTTTGTCTCTTCGAGGAGCATCGGAGGTCGCCTCTTTCACTTGGTCCGCCCCAGCGAGCGGGGGCTACGGAAAGACGGCGCTGGGAGGCGCTTCGGCAAGGGTTTGATGGTGAGGGGGGTGGGAGGTAGGGTTGTTGCGATGTTTATGCGAAGGTGTTGGAGTGTGTTGAGATTTGTTTGTTTTTTGTTGTGGTGATATATTGGTTTGTTTTGTGGGGTTAGGGGGGATTATGATGTGGGTGTGTAGTGGGGAAGTGTGTAGTTTGAGGGTTCCAGGGTATGGTGGATTGGTGTTGACGGGTGTTTGTGTGAGGATTTGTGGTTGATTGGGTCATTTGTGTTTGGGTTGTATGGGAGATGAGGGGGGTGTGTTTTTGAGTGGTTTGGGGTCTATGTGGTGTGTGTGGGGGCGGCATGTGTGGAGAGCGATGGGTGGGGAGTGAGGAGGTGGTGTGGTGGGGAGTGTTGTGTGCGTGTGGGTTGAGGGGGGTTAGGTGGGGGGAGTGATGTTTGGAGGTAGGAATTTGGGGATTGAGATGTTAGTGAGGAGTAAGAAGGTGGGGTGGTTGTTTGGTGGGGGCGTTTTGGTGTGGGTTGAGGGTGCTTGGGGGTTTGGGTGGTGGTGGTGTGTTGGGTTGGGGAGTGGCTGGTTTTCGTGTTGGCAGGAGTGGTTTTTGTGCAGTGTGTGAGGCTTTTGTGTGGAGAGAGTGTAGGTTGGCGTAGGGTTTTTTAGTGTCGTGTATATTTGATACAGCCAGCGAGTTCACCGGAGAGTTTTGCGATGGTGTCTAATGACATTTCGCCTGTGGAGGCCAATGCCTGAAGGAAAAGCGCAGGATGGGGTATCTGTAGGTGTGGGACAGGCAGGACGCTGGAGGCGATGCGCCGCTGGGTGTCCAGACCCGTGTCCCTCGAGTGGCTACAGGGTAGGTAATATAGGGCAGAGCAAGAGGTGAGATCCTAGCAGGAACTGCTGGCAAAATGAAATTCAATTGTGCATAATATATAGTGACATGAAACCATAAATAGTCATTTAAGACCTGATTTCGCTGTTGGCAGTAGTATTTCTGAAGGCACAGTCACTTACAAAGAAAAGAAAGTGCAAGTCTTAGACCGAGAGTCGCTAAAATATAATTTGGAGAGGTGATGGGTTGCATCATTCGAATGATGGGCTGGTTGAATGCTTTGAATTGATCCACAACGGTGACATTTCACAGGACACAGACACAAGTGGGCCGAAAGTTAGGAGGCAAATGCGAATCAGGACTATCTAACACAGAGGTGAAAAGAGGCAGTTGCCAGTGAATTGACCAGGGTATGTTCACGCTCAATTATGTCTGCTAAGATTGTGGCATATGACCATTAGGTGGTGTTGATCGAACTGGTGGGACCGAAAGATGTCTTTCTTCTTCTCGGCCTCGCTGCGGTGGTTGTGGTGTTTTCCGATCCTCGCCATCAGTGTGCTTGAGCTCCGCGTGTGCGCACTGGGCATGGCAAGCCAATGCATACGAGGCTGGGAGAGCTCGTGGAAAAGGCGTAGTTTGCTGGGATTTTTAGTTCGTGGGGAAGCCTGGCTCTTGTGCGCAAGACAGAGGGCCATGACCCGGCCTCCCACGCCGAAGAGGGTTGATGTTTTACACTCAGCCGCTGGCGGCCCACGAGCGCGGACCTGATACCACCGAGATAGCCCGGGCTCTTAGTAATGTAAAGTTAGCAGCGGAGTCAGGAGGAGCTAGGAGCGAGACGAGGGATGTATTCGACTCTCCCCTGGGCTGGGCTCTGTAGGGTAGTATCGCTCCTCTTTGAAGAATAACGTGGAGAGCCGTTGAAGCAGACGCGCGAGAAGGTTTGCGCTGCGGCTCGTGGCGAGAGAACTACCCAGGCGAGCTTCAGCAATTGGTCATCCGACGCCTGCGCCCTCAGATCTGAGACTGTCCGCACACTGAGGCCAGTTTTAGTTCGACAGTACCACTCAGTTCGCACACACTTCCAGTCATCTTGCGTACGCCGATCTTGGTCTTAATATTCTGTTATTCTCTGCGGATGCGCAGCAAGGGGTGTAGACCTCCATGCTATACCCTGGGTGAGCAAGATAGAGAGAGATCACGGAGAGGAGGGGGGTACCCAGCAAGGAGGCACCACAAGTGGGCCGTGCTGGGAGGTTGCGGACGTCCGCCATGATCCAGGGCCTTCCGCACTGAGAGCGAGTCGCGACGAGGAGGAGACTGTGGTCGGCAACTCGCAGGTGTCCCCTCGGTTGTCCCCATGGCCGGGATGCCATAACCCTGTCTCCGCTGGCAGAGCCTGAGGAACCTGAGGAATGAAAGCCCAAGGGAAAAGAGGTGACTGGGAGGGGGACACAGCAGTGGGGGATCGGGGCTGTGTCAGGCTGTCCTGACTGGTGCCTGGTGTCCACTGTCCCTTCCCTGGCCCAGGGCCTCTTGTCCGGACCTGCGCAGCCGGACCAGGAGGAGAGCGCGGATCTGTCATGAGCAGGAGAGCTGAAATGCAAGGAAACCTCCTGCAGGAGCTGGACAGGAATTGCTGCTGGGCATCAGGAAGGGACGACCTGATGAGACTTCCTGGCCTCTCACCAGGGAGGCTCGCTGCAGCGCCCTTGGGGGAGGCTCCTTGTGTCCCGCTGGGGGAGGCGTCCTTGTGTGCCCCTGAGGAGGCTCCGTGGCATCCCGGCAGGGTGGCTCGCTGGCATCCCCAGGGTGGGCTCGCTGGCATCCCCAAGGTGGCTCCGTGGCAATCCCGCAAGGGTTGGCTCCTGCACCCCTGGGGGAAGGCTCCTGGCCATGCCGCCAGGGGTTGGCCGTTCCTGCACCCCTGGTGGGGAGGCTCCTTGTGTCGCCCTGGGCGGAGGCTCCTGGCAAAACGCCCTGGGGAGGCTCCTGGCATCACCAGATGGGCTTCCTGGCAATCCGCCAGGGGAGGCTCCTGCCCCCGCCTGGGAGGAGGTTCCTTGTGTCCGCCGTGGGAAAGGGTCCTGCAGCCGCACTGGGGGAGGTGGAGGCGATGTGGGGAGATGGTGGGTGCGGTGGTGTTCGCTTGTTAGTTGGGGGCGGCTGTGCGGTTGGTTTATTTTTTGGGGGAGCGGTGAAGGGTGAAGGGGTGTGTTGGGGTGGTTTGGTTGAGGGATGGTAAAGCGCAGAGTGGGGTTATTTTCTTGCGGGAGAGTGGTGAGAAGAGGATTTTTTGGTTGTGGGGGGTTTTGGTGTTTTTTGGTTTGTTGGGTGGTTTTAGGTCGCTGTTGTGTAAATGTGTGTGGGGCTTTTGGAGTGATCGGGAGTGGGGTTTTGTTGTTTGGTGGTGTGTATTGTTTGTGGGGTTGTTGTTGATGTTTTAATTTGAGGGTTTGGGGTGGGAGTGGTTTTTTTTTGTTGTTTTTGGTATTTTTTAGGTGTTTTTTTTGTTGGCGGTTTTGGTTGCTTTGTGTTTTTGTTGTGGGTTTGGTTGATGGTGGATTTGTGTTTGGGACTTTGGGGTTTGTATAGGTGGGTGTTGGTTGTTGGGTTTATTGAGTGTTGTTTTGTTTTTTTTGGTGGTTGCCTGGTGGGGTGGGTTTTGGGATTTGAGTTTGTTTGCGTGTTTGGTGTTTGTGTTTGTTTCAGGTTTTATTGTCGTTTACGTGTTGTTTTTAGGTGTGTTGGGTGTTTTATTTTTGAGAGCGGTATTTGTGGAGTTGGTTTTTGGGTTGATGGTGTGGTTTTTTTTTTTTTTTTTTTGGTCTGTTTTTTTTTTGTTTTTGTTCTTTTTTTTTTGTTTCTGGTTGTTTTTTTCAGTTTTTTGTTTGTGTTTGGTGTTTTTGGTTGTTATTGTTTTGTGAGGCTCCCATAGTATAAGGTGTCCCCAGAGTATGGTGTACTTGGCGTCCCAGGGAGGACTCCTTGCCACCCCTGGGGAGGCTCCTGCACCGCACCCTGGGTAAGGCTCCTTGTAGGTCCCTATGGGGAGGTTCCCTTGGTGTCCACAGGGTGGCTCCAATCGTCCCCTGGAAGGCTTGCTTGTCTGCCCTGGGAGGCTCCCTGGCGTTCCCTTTCAGGGTTATTGGCTCCTGGCATCCCGCGGCATGGCTCCTGCCTCTCCTGGGGAGGCTCCTGGCTATCTCCCAGGGTAGGGCTCCTTGTGGTGCCGCTAGGGATGGCCTCTCTGGCCTTCCCCAGGGAGGCTCCTTGTGTCCCTGGGGAGGGTTGTGCCTCCTGTGTGAGCCTGGCTCCTTGATGTCCCATGGATGGCCTCCTGGAGTCCCGTGGGAGGCTCCTGCACTCCCTGGGGAGGCTCCTTTGTGTCCCGAGGACTAGGCTCCTGGAGTCCCCTCTGGGAAGGCTCATGCACCCCTGGGAAGCTCCTTGTGGTCCCTTGGGGAGTTGCTTGCGTCCCCAGGGTGGCTCCTGCAACCGCCTGGGGGCCCTCTAGGCCGCTGCGCCGGGTAGGCTCCTGCAGTCCCCATGGATGGTTCCTGATCCCCAGGGGAGCTCTTCTGCAGCTCTACTGGGTGAAGGCTCCTGGCGTCCCCAGAGTGCTCCTGGAGTCCTCAGGTGGAGGCTCCTGCACCCCTGGTGGAGGCTTCCTGGCGTCCCCAGGGGTGGGCTCCTGGAGTTCCCGAAGGGTGGGCTCCGTCGGACCCCAGGGAGGCTCCTTTGCTCTCTTCTCCTGAGGGGTTGCTTGTGTCCCCTGTGGTCTAGTGCTTCCTGCTTACTCTTTCCTTGGGGAGGCTCCATGCTACCCCTGGGTTAGGTCTCCTGCCCCGTTTGGCCACTGAGGATTCTTACTCGGGTAGCACGTGTAAATCCTCTTCCCACGTGTTGCCCTCGAGAGGATGGGGAGAGCTGTCATCCCATCTTTAGGCCCCCCAGGCTCTTGGCGCTGGCGCCTCTTCCTTGGGGTTGCTAGGCCGCCTGTCCTTTCCCCGCCATTTACCCATTGAACACTGATGGCTCCCACCCCTCTCCTATGCTTGCCATTGGTTGCGGCTGTTATTTCACACATTCCGTTGCCGCGGTGGGAGCCAGGAGTGGGATGTGCCTTGTCCCTTCCTGAGAAGCCAAAAGCCTGGGATGGCCCTGTCCAGGAGCCCCCCCCTCAGTGACAACAAAACTGCGAACACCTTTCCCATGGACAGTGAGGGGCCAGAAGCACTTGGGGTCATGTTGTCACACAGACTATTTTAAAGCATTGCCCCTCGTCTCCAAAAGTAGAGAGGGTTTTGATACCTGTGAAGAAATAGATATGTTTGTGTAGGAACTGTGAGAAGGCAGGAGTTGTCCCCGAGTGCTGTCCCCTTCACATGAAGCAATGCCTCGAGTGGTTTTTTGTCTCTCGAGGAAGCTCTGGAATCCATCTTGAGACTCCTCGCAGGGCTTCTCCCAGAGAGTGTTTCCAATCCATGGTCCCAGGATCCCAGGTAACAGGTCCCAGACTTGCCAAGGAAACTGTCCTGAGATTTTTTCCTTGACTTTGGAGCAAGCTGAACCCTCATGTCGGAGTTCTCCAGAAATTCCTGCAGAGCCTGGTTCCCCCATCATTTTCGAGTTGTTCCAGAGATTCCGCAATAAACATAGTCTTTGACTGTTCTCTCAAGAAAAGTTTCGTTCTCTGAGAATTTTTTTCCTTGGAGGAGAGCTGTAACCCTCAGGAGTCCATCCAAGACCCCCAGGACATCGTCCAGAGCGTTCTTCTTCTCATATTTCGGTTCGCGTGCAATCCCTCTTAGCACGCCGCCTGACTCCTTCCCCAGGGAAGCTTTCTGAGATATTTTTTTTGCAGTCCTTTGAGGAAACTTAGCCCTCCAGGAATCCTCCATACATCTCGCCCAGAGCCTTTCCCCACATTTCAGGTTCCAGAAATTCCACAGAACAGCATCCCATGCTGTCCTCTCAAAATGTTCCGATTGAGTATTTTTTTTTGTTCCCTTTGGAGTTGTCAGCTCGTGACCCTCAGGGATTCTCGCAGGTGTCTCTCAGGCAAGCCTTTCTCTCATGGTTTTCAGGTTCCGAAAAGAATCGCCTGAGCAGAGCTCCCTCACAAGCTCTTTTTCCGGAAAGTCTTCCTGAGATTTTTCCTATTGCAGGAAGCTGGTACCCTTCAGGTTGAGCCATAACTTCAGATACTTCGCTTCATCGCAGGCATTCTCCCAGAAGCTTTCCACATTTCAGGGTTCCAGAATCCCCTAGCAGGCACGCCTGACTGCCTCCAGGGAAGCTTCCTGAAGATATTGTTTTTCCCCTTTGGAGGAAGAGCGGGTACCTTCAGGGGATTCTCCGGCATCTTCCCAATTGAAGCGCTTTTCGCCCGAACATTCAGGGTTCCAGAATCCCTGACAGCAACCCCAAACTCTGTCCAGGGAAGCTTCCTATGTTAAGTTTTTCTCTTTTTGAGGATATGCTGTACTCCTCAGGGATCTTCATTCCATATGATCCTTGCAGCATCTCCCATTGTAGGCTGATCTCTCTCATCATTTTAGAGTCCAGAATCCCTGAACAGCAATCCGCTCCTCCAGGGAAAGCTTCCTGAAAATTTTTTCAATTTGGAAGGAAACCTTTAGCCTCTCAGGGATTCTTCCAGTGTCTCTCAGAGCCTTTCCTTCCACATTTCAGGTTTCCAGAAGTCCGCTGACTTCCGTAATAGCAGTTCCTGCTCCATTCCCCTCCATAGCATCCCCAATACTCCTCAGTGGAAACTTCACTGAGATTTTTTTTGCCGTTTGGAGTTAGCTGTACCCTTTTCAGGGGTATTTTCCCCCCCTTCCAGGTTATTCTCTCAGAGCCTTTCCGCTGACTTTCATGGTTCCAGAATCCCATGATCAGGAACCTCCGTCTCGCAAACTCTTCCAGGGAAGCTTTCTCTTTGAATTTTTTCCGTGTTGGAAGGAAACGTGTACCCTCGATTGTGGATTCTCGTCGATGGGTGGATGCGTCTCAGAGACTATTCATGCCACATGTTCAGTGTTTCCAGAATTCACCTCTGCTCCCATAGCATCCCCCCAGTTTCGCCCCATGAGCATCCCCGCAATTCCTCCAGGTTAGAACTTCCTGAGATTTTTTCTCTTTGGAGGTGAGCGGTGTACGCCTTCAGGGATGTACTTCCAGGCATCTCCCTAGAGCCTTTCCCCCCAACATTTAGGTTCCAGAATCCCAGACAGCATCGCCAATAGACTCGCTCCAGAGAAGCGTTCCTATGAATTATTCCTTTGGAGGAAACTGTACCCTCAGGGATCCAATTCGCAAGAGTCCTCCAGGCATCTCCCAGAGCCGTCTTCGTCCACATTTTCGGGGTTCTCCAGGAATCTCAATAAGCATCCCCCAGACATCCTCCGAGAGGAAAACTTCCTGAGGATTTTTTTTTTCCTTGGAGGAAACTGTGACCGCAGGGAGTTCTCCTAGAACGATCTCGCCCAGAGCCTTTCCCCACATTTGCAGGCGTTCCGCTGACTCCTCCAGGGAAGGCTTCCTGAGATTTTTGGCTTTTTCCTCTTGTGAGGAAAGCTCTGTGACCTCAGGGAATTCATCCAAGAGACTCCCTTGGACATCTCCGCCAGAGCTTTTGCCCACCACATTTCAGGGTATCCAGAATCGCTCCGATAAGCACCCTTGACTCCTGCCAGGAGGGAACTTCTTCTGTATGTATTTTTGTTTGCCTTTTCTGTGAAGACTGGTGATTCCACTCCTATGGAGTTTCTCGGCAGGTCTTCTCTTCCTAGATGCGACGTTTCGCTGCAGTGATTCATTTCCTTAGGTTTCGCTGAAGGAATTTGTCCTCAATGTACACCGGTGGCCCTCTTGACTGGCCTCACAGGGGAAATTTCGTCCTGCAAGATTTGTTTTTGTTCTCTAGCGTGGAGTTAAGGTTCTGTGAGACCCTCAGGTTGTTATTCTCTTGGCGAGGCATGACTTCCAGAGCCTTTCCTGCCATGGATGTGGTAAGGTCTCGTCAGGAATTCCCTCTGACTTCTGCCCATAGCATTTCGGTCACCGCGGCATGATACCCCGCGACGAGCATGCCCGGCCAATCTCTTCGGTCCTAGGATAGCTTCCTACGATTTTGTTTTTCAATCTTTGGGTGAGCTGTACCCTCACGAGATCCTCCGACAGTTCCAGAGACCATGTGTCACCTCAGGAATTTTCGAGGTTCCCTGAGCTTCCTCCCAGGGAAGCGTGTTTCCTGAGATTGTTGTTTTTTCTCCCTTTGGAGTAGCTGTAGTCCGCTCCCAGCAATGAATATCTCCAGGCATGCTCCCCAGACCCTTTCGCCCACCTTTTTTGTTTATTATTTGTGTTCAGGAGGTTACTAGAAGCATCCGCCCAGCTCCTCCAGGGACGCCTTTACCGGAAGACCCAATTTCTCTATTTGCGACAGCAATTACTCCAATGCCTTGGGAATCCACCCCAAGCTTCCTCATCGGGCAATCGTCACGAGTTCATTGTTGATTCCCTTAATTGGTCCGCCGGTGGTGCCGTGTCCCGTCCCGGGGGTCCCTCGTAGCCCGTCGTTCAGACGGCGCGGCAAGCTAGCATGCCTTCTTTTTGGTGACGATTGTTTTTTTTTTATACCGGGGACATGTCACCTTCTTATGCCTGTGTATTGTATCGCCCTTGCTTCCGCCGGGACTTTGTGTCCCTGCATCCGGCAGACGGGCTGTCGGTGGCAATTCATAGTTAATCGCTGGGACTGTCCTAGGTCGGTTGCGCGCTTCGCATGCGTTCGTCTGGCATTGCATTCCCCGATCGCTCCAATCTTCGCGCCTGCCAGTCGTACCGTCGGGGCCGAGCTGAATCTTGAATAGTATGTTGAGCGGGTGTTTGGCTGCTGTCCTTTACGATAGTTCGGGGGTTTCTCTCTCCTTAGTGGCCTCTTGCGGGGCATTGCCCCGCAATCTCTCTGCAATTCGATTCAACAACGGAGTTGAGTTGGCGGTGTTTGTGATTGGTAAGTGAGGAAAATTGAGTAGATGACTGGCGGCACGGGCTGCCCCGCAGAGCCCTGGGGAAGACCCCGCGAAATCGGGCAGCAGCCAAAAAGCTAAAAATATCAAAATTCAGCCGGCCCCGAGAGTGAGGGCAGGGGATGGGAGCGAAGGGGATTGAGCCAGCGAGCAGGGGCACCGGCGGACAGCCCAGAGTCTTCCTTGTGCCACCCCAGCCCGTGGGGATGAGGGATTCAAGCGGGAGAGGGGACAATCGGGCATGGCAGGGACAGCCCCGGTGTCCCGGCTGCTGCTGCGCGCGTGGGGGACGCGGCTACTGCAGGAGCCCCGGAACCCGGGAACGGCACCGGCGGCCAAAAGGGACACAAAGACTCTGGAGAATGCCGCGTGAGGAGCGTGGGGTGGGATTCCAAGAATGGAGTTGCTTCCAAATGAGAAAATGGTCTCGGGAGGCGTCCTGGAGGAGCTGGGGGAAATTGCTTCTGTAAACCTGAAGTGTGGGGGAAAGGCTCTGGAGATGCCCTTGGAGAATCCCTGAGGGTAACAGCCTAACCTCAGAAGGGAAAAAAATCTCAAGGAAGCTTCCTGGAGGAGTCATGGGAACGCTGAAATGTGGGGGAAAGGTCTGGGAGATGTCTGGAGGATCTCTGAGGGTACAGCTAAGTCCAAAGAGAAAAAAAATCTCAGGAAGCTTCCCTGGAGGAGTTGGGGATTGCTGTGGGGGAATGGGGGATGCTATGGGAGTCAGGGGATTCTGGAACCTGAAATATGGAGGAATGGCTCTGGGAGATGCCTGGAGAATCCTGAGGTACAGCTAACTCGCAGAGGAAAAAATCTCAGGAAGTTCCCTGGAGGAGTCAGGGGTGCTATTGGGATTCTGGAACTGAAATGTGGAGGAAAGGTCTGGAGATGCCTGGAGAATCCTGAGGTACAGTTCCTCCAAAGGGAAAAAAATCTCAGGAAGCTTTCCCTGGAGGAGTCAAGGGGTGCTATGGAGGATTCTGGAACCTGAAATGTGGGGAAAAGCTCTGGGAGATGTCCAGAGGGAGTCGGATTGATGAATCCCTGAGGGTAACAGCTTCCTCCAAAAAGGGAAAAAAAAATCTCACGGAAGCTTCCGCTGGAGAGTCAGGGAACCTGAAATGTGGGGGAAAGGCTCTGGGAGATGTCTGGAGAATCCTGAGGGTACAGTTTCCTCCAAAGGAAAAATCTTCAGGAAGTTTCCCCTGGAGGAGCTTGGGGGATGCTATTGGAGATCTCTGGAACCTGAAATGTGGACGAAAGGCTCTGGGAGATGCCTGGAGGGATCTTTGGATGGATCCCTGAGGGTACAGTTTCTCCAAAGGAAAAATTCATAGGAAGCTTCTCTGAGGAGTCATGGGATGTCTGTCTGGGATTCTGGAACCTGAAATGTGGGGGAAGGCTCTGGGAGATGCCCTGGAGAATCCTGAGGGTACAGCTTCCTCAAAGGAAAAAAAATCTCAGGAAAGTTTCCCTGGAGGAATTCGGGATGCTTGGGGGAATGGGGGGATGCTATGGGAGTCAGGGGATTCTGGAACGCTGAAATGTGGAGGAAAGTCTCTGAGAGACACCTGGAGAATCCCTGAGGTACAGTTTCCTCCAAAGGAAAAAATTCATAGGAAGCTTCCCTGGAAGAGTTGGGGGGGTTCTGTCAGGGATTCTGGAACCTGAAATGTTCAGGGAAAGGCTCTGAGAGATGCCTGGAGAATCCTGAGGGTACAGCTAACATCCAAAGGAAAAAAAAATCTCAGGAAGTTTTCCCTGGAGGAGTTTTGGGGAATGCTATGGGGGAATGGGAGGATGCATATAGGCAGTCAGGGGATTCTGGAACCTGGAAATGTGGAGGAAAAGGCTCTGAGAGACCACCTGGAGAATCCTGAAGGGTAGCAGTTTTTCCTGCCAAAATGAAAAATTCTCAGGAACGCTTCCCTGGAGGGAGATTGCTGTCAGGAATTCTGGATACGTAAAATGTGGGATTAAGGCTCTGGAGATGCCTGGAGTGGATCTTGGATGGATCCCTGGAGGGTTAACATGCTTCCTGCCAAAGGAAAAATTCATAGGAAGCTTCCCCTGGAAGAGTTTGGGGGGTTTTGTGCAGGATTCTGGAACTGAAATTTGGGGAAAGGCTCTGGGAGAATGCCTGGAGAATCCTGAAGGTACAAGCTTCCCTCCAAAGGGGAAAAAAAATCTCAGGAAGCTTCCCTGGAGGAGTCAGGGGGTGCTGTATTGGGGATTTCTGAGAACCTGAAATGTTGGGAAAGGCTCTGGGAGATGCCTGGACAGGGAGTCTTGATGGATCGCCTGAGGTACATGCTTCCTGCCAAAGGAAAAATCTCAGGAAGCTCCCTGGAAGAGTTGGGGGGCTCTGTCAGGGATTCTGGAAGCCTGAAACATGAGGAAAAGGCCTCTGAGAGAACACCTGGAAGAATCCTGAGGGTACCAGCTACTCCAAAGGAAAAAAAAAAATCTCAGCGAAATTTTCTTTCGGATGGAGTCATTGAGGAATGCTGATCCTGTGGATTTCTGGAACTCTTCGATACTGCGTGTTGGCAGAAAAGGCTACTGGTAGAATGTTATGGAAGGATTCCCATGAGTTGCGTACAGGTTCTTCTCGAGCCAAGGGGAACAAAAAATCTAGGAGCGTTCCTGTAGGGAGTCCAGTTGGTGACGGTGCTAATGGACGGATTCTGGAACGGCGTGTGGAAAATATGGAGAGAAGATGGCTCTGGGTAAGGATGCCATGGAGGGGACTCGTTGATGGATCCCTGAGGGTAAGCTTCATCCAAAGGAAAAAATACATCAGGAAACTTATTCTTGGAGAAGTCACAGGATGTTCTGGGGAGAATTCCTGGAGTGAAATGTAGGGGAAAGGCTCGTGGGAGATTGTCCTGAGACATCCCTGAGGGGTACAGGCTATGCTCTCAAATAGATAAAAATCCAGGAGGAGTTTGTTCACATTGGAAGAGGGACTTTGGGATCCGGGACACGACTCGGATCTGCGAGCAGACCTTCTGCGGCAGAAGCCCTAGAGGAGGGTGCAAACTGGGATTACCACGGATGCTTCGCTCTCTGACGATGAATAACCAATGCGAGAGTGCATGCCATGTGGAATGGGACAGCACTTGGGGGACAACTCCCTCCGAACTAGTCTGTAACAAACCCATTTCTATATTCTTTCCAGGTACACGATAACCTCGTTTTGGGAAGATGGGGATTGGTTAAAAGCTGTGTGCTGCCCAGGTGCTCTGAGGCCTCTATAGTATGGGGAGTGCTCGAAGATTGTGTGTCTGCAGGGGGGCTACGGTGCTGGCAGGGCCCATGGCTTTGGGTGGGCTTCAGAAGGTGACAAGAGCATCATCCACTCCTGGCTCGCAAGGGCAACGGAATGGTTGTGGAATAAGGGCACCATGGGGAGCAAGGATGAGGGTGGAGCCGCATATGTGTTCATGTGGTTATGGGGTAAATTAGGAGGGAGGACCAGACCCCAACCAGGAGAGGCGCCAGCCTGCGAGCTGGGGGGCTGGGATGAGCTGCTCCCCCTCCCTTGCTTGTCGGATGGAGCCATCGTGGTTATAGGGTTTAACATGTCGAGGATCCGAGTGGGGGGCAGGTGAGTCCTCGCCCAAGGGGTGAACGCGAGCGCTCCCCAGGGTTCAGGAGCTCACAGGGGACACAGTGTTCTGCGTCGATGCTATACTGGAACCTTTTCCTCAGGGGCGGCAGGACCTCCCTGGGACATCCAGGTCGGAGGCGAGCTTCCTTCAGGGGACTTTGTCCAGAGCGACCTTGTTGAGCACAGGAGCCTCAGCTTCAGGCGGTCGCACGGAGCCTCCTGAGGGATCCAGGAGTCGCTCCTCTGGGGACTGCTAATTGAGCCCCTAGTGTGCAGTGAGCCTCTCCCTGGGGAATGCACAGGAGTTCATCATGCGGTGGACGCCAGGTTAGTCTCTCTCCCCAAGCGGTAGCAGGAGTCCCTTCATGGGGCTGCAGGACCGACACTCGGGAGAGAAAGTGAACCTCCCTAAGCAGCCATCAAGGCAGTCCTCTCCTCAGGTGGGTGCAGGAGCTTCCCAGTGGGACTCTCATTGAGCTCAACCTGGGAGCACACTTAGGAGCCTCCCAGGGGTTGCAGGAGCCCTTCCCGATGTGGGACTTCCAGGAGGGTTTCATCCTTGGACACAAGAGAGCCTCAGTGCTGGGACACACAAGAGCCTCCCCTTAGGAGGGACACAAGGAAGAGCCTCCTGGGGAGCCAGTGAGCCATCCTTGGGTGGACACATGGGATGCCTAGAGTCGCTCCCCAGGGGTGTCAGGAGCATCCTGGGTGATGCACGCCAGGGAGCCATTCCTGGGGCGCCCAGGAGCCTCCCCGGGAGCAGAGAGTTCTAGTCCACCCAGAGAGTGGCGAGGCCAGCACCCTGGCGACTACCAATTGAGACCTGTCCCCTCAAGTGGGCACACAAGGAGAAACTTCCCAGGGGGTGCAGGATGGCCTCCACACCGTTGCGTGCTACGGAGGCCTCCTGGGACCGCACAGTGACTCTATTCCTGGGAGTCATCAATGAGAGGAGCGCTCTCCCTCAGGGGTGCAGGAAAGCCTTTCCCAGGGGACACAAGGAAACTCCCCAGGGGGGGCAGGACAGCCCCCTGGGGATGCCAAGGAGCCAATCTGGGGATGCAGGATCACGTCCCCAGGGTGCACGCTGAGGCACTCCGCCAGGGACACAAGGGAGCGGCTGCCACCAGGTGCAGGATGTCAGTCCTCAGGGATGCTCAGAGCCTCCACCAGCATGGGTGCACGAGACCGACCTTCTGGCGAATGGCGAGAGCAGAGCTTCGAGCCTTGGCGATTGCGCAGGGTCTTTTTTGTTGAACCCCGTCGGTCCGCCTCTTAGGTATTCAAGTACCTACAGGCTTTAGCACTGTTTTCCTTTTTTGTTCTCCTATGAGCTGTTCGTATTTTGTGATTTATCAGGCACTTTTTTCTTCTCTTTTGCTTTGCTTAGTCTTGTTTTATTTTTGTTTAGTCTTCATTTCTTCTTTTATGCGCTCGTTTTTTTTTTATTTCTTTTTAAGGAACGTCATTGCGCGTATTTGCTTTTGTTTGTCTCAGTTTTCCTCTCGGTTGCTTTTCCTTTCCCTGTTTGCTTGTCTGTTGTTCTTGGATTCTCTACGCTTTCTTTAGTTAAATTAGCCACTGTACGTGGAGGTGCTAGGAGCCACTCTCGCGGGATGTGCGCCGAGGAGCTCTCTCTCGATGGGGAACCATCAGCAAACGGAGCCTCCCCTAGGCGGGAGCACATAATCTAGCACCTCCCAGGGGTCGCAGAGCCTCCCTGTGGAATTGCCAGGAAGTCCGGGTTCGCCCTCACTGTTGCCGGGGTGTATGTATGTATAATTCTCTGTTGCGGCAGCACGCTGCTTAGAGGGTTCCCCAATTTTCAGCTCTCGCGGCTGCTGACAAGAAGCCCTCGCCGTCCTGTCCGCGGCCGCAGGCGAATTCGGCAAGGAGGCTTGGGCAGCGGAAGGGGGACAGGGACAAGGACGTCAGTGACAGCCTGGACAGCAGCCCAGGATCACCACGGTCGTGGTCCCCTCGCCACGTCACCTCATAAGTTTTTTAGCTCTTTTCCTGGTTCCTGTCCTCAGGTATTCTCAGGGCTCTGCCAACGGGACAGTAGGTTTGGCAATCGATCGCACTGGGGAGCACCGGAAGGGGTCAGCGTGCGAGTGTCCGTACCACAGCTCCTCCCGGCCGATCTTCGCTCTCAAGCGGAGGCCTGGGGATCAGATGTGGACGGTCACCTCCATGCAACGCCAATGGTAGTGGGCCCGTATGCTGAGAGCCCCCGCTTCTCGTGACACTGCTCAGCTGCTCACCCAGTTTGAGTTGTCGGAGGCCCCCGCTCCTTCCAGTACAGCGGGTCCTGGAAGTGACACCGGGGGGCTGCCATCGGACAGCGACGCTAGTGTGTTCTATCGCTGAAACCTGCGGAGCGCGCCAAGCGGGTGCGCAGTTCTGCTACCCTGGCTTCTGTCACGGGACCGCTTATGCGAGTTGAAGATGTAGGTGAGGACTCGAAGTGTGAGTATGAGTGACACATTCAGAGCCTACCCAGCGCCGAGGGATGTTCATCCCCTTTCCTGATTCACTTACGTTGGTTGTTTCGGTACTGGCCTGGGATACCTTGGTGCGTCAGCACCTGGAATGCGGCGGCGGTGGCCGCCAGGTACTGAGGCACCTCTTGCGGAAAGAGCGCAGCTGCACCGCGTCATCGTAGCCACGCTTCCGCGGATGCCTGCAGGACGGCAGGAAGTTCGTCGTGTCTCTAGATGAGACAAATCGGTGACGCTGCTGCACGGGCGCGGTGCTGGCGCTGGGCCAGTAAGCCACCTCTCTCGGGGCGATGACGAGTCCCTGGTTGCATTGTCTACTCCTAGGCATTGTCCTTCCCAGGCCAGTATCCCATGTCACTTGGGTAATTCGTCACTCTCCTCATGGGGCTACCTGAGTGCCCGACCCTTGACCACCCGCAAGTCGCCATTACCCTTGTTTCCATGGGCACATTGTCCCCCGTCCCAGGGCATTGTCCACATTGCCAGGGCATCTCGATCGTCCTGAGCAAATTGTCACTCTCAGTGATCACCTATTATAGTCCCGTAGATACTGGCACCTTGCCAGGCAGTCACTCAATGTCGTGTATATTGCCCACGTGCAATGGCTATATGTCCTGGGCGCGATTTCTCTTTGAGACTTGTAACCCCAGGTGCCCAGTCACAATAATAGGTCCAGAAGCACGACACTCAAGGTGACATTGTCACTCGTCCAGAGCATACCCATGAGTCCCTTGAGGTTCACTGTCACCGGTCCCATTGCAACACCCGGAATGTCCCGAGGGCACGGCCATATGTCCGCTGGAGGAGACTTGATCCCTCCAGTGGCATACGGACCGTATGTCACCTGAAGGCATTGTCACCTGATGGTAGATCACCAGGGTAAATTTGTCACTCCAAGAGGCCCTGTCATCCTCGCAAGCCCCCCGCCAGGCATCACCCATGTCCCATAGAGAGCACTGTTAATCCCGCAGGGCAATGTCCCCTCCCAGTGCATCACCATGTCCCATGGCAAATGCCATGTCCCTGAGCATTGTCACCGTTCCCAGGGCCATTGTCACTCCAAGGGATGAACTGGCTCCCCCTCAGATTATCCAATGTCGCCTGAGCAGAAAGTCACATTCCCAGGGCATTGAGCTACACCCAGGAACTGTCCCCCCCCCCGTGACACAGGCATCACCATTGTCCCTGAGGCACTGGTCACGGCCCCCAGGCAATGCATGTCCTTGGCATTCCCCGGCATTGGCACGATCCCAGTTTACCCCATGTCCTGAGATGTGTCACCTCCAGGGTAGATTGTCACCTGCCAAGGGAACTGTCAGCCCCTGCCCCACAGTGCATCAACCATGTCCCTGAGATGTCTACCATCCAGGGCACTTTCAACTCCCAGGGAACTGGTCCGCACCCCCCCAGTGCATCCATGTCACTGAGCACTGTCAAGCATCCAAGGGCAATGGCCATGTCCCTGGAGTCAATTGCACCTCCCAGGGCAATGCAGTGTCCCTAGGAATGCATATATTGTCACCAGAACCGCAGGTTTAACACACACCCATGTCCCTGAGCATGTGTCACATCCACAGTGCATTCCGCCACGCCCTTAAGACGAGCTTCATCACCTCTCTCATGACCTCAGGCAATGCAAACAGTGCCTGGAGGGATAAACCTGACCCACCGCCAACTCGATGGAGGGCTGACCCCCCAGCCAGGCAATCAGGGACATGGCATTGCCCTGGGAGGTGACAGTGCTCAGGGACATGGGGATGCACTGGGGGGGTGGGACAGTTCCCTGGGAGTGACAATACCCTGGGAGGTGACAATGCTCAGGGACATGGGGATAAACTGGGAGGTGACAATGCTCAGGACATGGGGATAAACTGGGAGGTGACAATGCTCAGGGACGTGGTGTTACCCTGGGAGGTGACAATGCTTAGGGACATGGCATTGCCCTGGGAGGTGACAATGCTCAGGGACATGGTGTTACCCTGGGAGGTGACAGTACTCAGGGAGGTGACAGTGCTCAGGGACATGGTGTTACCCTGGGAGGTAACAGTGCTCAGGGACATGGGGATAAACTGGGAGGTGACAATGCTCAGGGAACTCAGGGAATGCTCCAGGTGATGGTATTGCCCTGGAAGGTGACAATGCTGTGGGAGGTGACAGTGCTCAGGGACATGGTGATGCACTGGGAGGTGCCAATGCCTGGGGAATGCCCCAGGACATGGCATTGCCCTGGGGGGGTGACAGTGCTCAGAGACATGGTGATGCACTGGGGGGGGGGGGACAGTTCCCTTGGAGTGACAATGCCCTGGGAGGTGACAGTGCTCAGGGACATGGCATTGCCCTGGGACATGGTGTTACCCTGGGAGGGGACATTGCCCTGGGGGGGTAACAGTGCTCAGGGACATGGTGATGCACTGGGGGGGGTGACAGTTCCCTGGGAGTGACAATACCCTGGGAGGTGACAATCTTCAGGGAATGCCCCAGAACATGGCATTGCCTTGGGAGGGGACAGTGCCCTGGGACATGGGGATAAACTGGGGGGTGACAGTGCTCAGGGAATGCCCCAGGACATGGCATTGCCCTGGGAGGTGACAATGCTCAGGGACATAGGAATGCATTTGGAGGGTGACAGTTCCCTGGGAGGGGACAGTACCCTGGGAGGTGACAATCCTCAGGGACATGGTGATGCACTGGGGGGTGACAATGCTCAGAGAATG
>NDFG01000006.1:159225-169981 GCA_002167245.1 Sporophila hypoxantha | reverse complement strand
GGCTTTCCTTCCCTCCCCATCAGCTTCGTTTCGGAAACCCCAACCCCGGGCTTCCTCTCCCCGTTTTTTGCAGATCTACCCTACGAGATGTCTGATGGTGATACGGACCGAGGCGAGTGAAGCTCCCGCCCGGCGTGGAGCGACCAGGTGGAGTGAGGCTGTGTCCTGTACATGGCAGGTATTTTAGGCAAACATTCCAGCTTGTTAACAATTAAACAGACCTCAAACTGAAGCTTAAGGTCACAGGTCAAATACAAGATGTAATAAACTTCTAAAGTGCCAACAAACAAAGATAATTCAAGTAGCATAACGTTAAAAAAATATATGTTTATTTAAATTTTCAGATGGTTCCAACAGGGACGGGCCAATCAGGGATTAAATAGTAACATGAAACCCATCTGAGATAACCAATAACAAGAAACAATTTTGTTCCACGAATAAAATAGTAGAATCATATTAATCAACATCTTTAGAAACAGAGAAGTCACAGCAACTTTAGAAAAAGAGACTTAAAGAGTTCATTTCTGTTCTGAAATATGGCCTGGAAGAATCACAGCAGCTATCCCAGCCACCAGGTGACAATGACTTTCCTGTATCCATGCTCTGATTGTAGGCAGACAGAACGTAATTGCGCTGCCCTTCCTGGTTTTGATTTGGCAGGAGAAATTGGGTATCAGTTTGATTTCCCAGAAAACGTCTTGATGAGTGAGGAACACTAAAGTGGCTGAATTGATGGAACATTGTTTAATTGTCCCTGGCTATATAACTTGGAAGTTAACTGAAAGGAGTGTTGTTCAAATCTGCATTGTGTTTTTTCTCCTCAGCAGAGCATGTTGCTAGAAACTGAGTAATTGGGCTGCCTTCTCTTCCAAGTAGTTTTGTAAGTCTTTTCCCCAAAAAGGCCAGTTTTTGGTGCTTCAGCGAGGTAACTCTGTAACTGATAAGCAAGCTTTGCTTTAGCATCTACTCCATGTGGGCCCTTGGCCCGTCTGTCTGCACAAGCTTCCACATGAGTATCAAAACATACTTAGAGGACACCCGCTGCAGATTTCTATTTCTGACAATTCATCCCTGAATCCAGAGACTATGTCCTCCTCAGTCCTTCTCATCCTTTTTCTACAAGAACTACACTTAAAAGGAGAGAAGAAAGTTCTATTCTACTTGAAATATAAGACTTGGTTAAAAAAGGCCATACACTAACTCAAGTGTTTATCACTTCAGTGTCTGCCTAGTCCAACAGCACTTTAAAGTCTTGGTCTCTCTGGCCACTTCCGAGTTCACCACTTACTTTCTAACACACACACTTAAACCCTCTGTGGGAGATGTCCAGTTTACTTGTGCTAAAGAAGCTTCTTGCACACCGTGCTCATATTTAGGTGCTGGGAAATCCCCAACTCCGCAGCTCCAAGGGAACAATGTCAAAACAGCATCTAAAGTTACACAGCAGGTGAGTATTTGATCAGACAATTTAAAGGAGTACAATTAGCTGACATTAAACAGTACAGTTTATTTCTACTCTAAGTAGATAGAAGTCAAGGTAGTGACAAGTTTATCCCTCTCCTGAAAACAGATGCCTTCTGGTCTAGTAACCTCAAATACCACATTAGCCTGTACTTTCTGTGCTGGAAGGTCTCCAATCCCCGTGCTTTTTCCCACACCGATTCAACAACACGAAGAGTAGCCTTGAGAGTTGACGTTTTCCTTGCCAGCTGCCAGTGGTGCCTGACCCAGAGTCCAAGGCACACTGTCCCAGCACCTTACCTGCCACACATGCACTTTAGAAGGAAAGTTTTGTAAGTGTGTTCACCTCACCTGATTGTCCTTTTGGGCCTAGCAACAGCCAGCAGCAAGGCTGTTCTGCTCAGTATCAATGAGTGTGTGAAATCCCAACAAGACCTTTTTAAAATTACGCATAAACGTCAAATCAAACAGCAGCAACCACCGATGCCATTGATCAACGTAGACTCGGACAGTGTCTTGAAGATCTCTTTCTCGCAAACACATAAAAGCAGGATTTGGTAATTAATTATTTAGTGAGGGTTCGGTGGCGCCGGGCTGAGTACGCCCGGGGGGGCTGGCTCGGGCTGTTCACGTCGTATTCCCCTGTCCGTGTCCCAACCTTCTGTCCCCTCCCTCGGCAGCGGGCCAACCTATGTCCCCCGAGGATTCCTGAAGGGTGTTCGAGATGGTTCGCCGAGGAGTTCGGCAAGCTGGCGCTGTGGAAGCGCAACGACTGAAGAAAGAAAGCCTTCCTCTTCTGAGTCCTCCTCCTCCTCCTCCTCCTCCTCCTCCTCGGGCCAGCTCCTGCCGTGTCGCGCCCGTGGAAACCGCTTCAGGGCTCCCCGCCGGTTTTTATTGGGGTCCCCCCTCCCAGCTCCTCCAGCACCCCAAATCTGCGCCCCCCGCCTCAGTCATGGGGGTTTGGGGGGCTCGAACCTGCCTGGGGATGGGAATGGGGGGATTGAACCTGTCTGGGGTATGGGAATGGGGGGTGCTCGATACCTGCCTGGCACAGGGGGTGGGAATGGGCGGCATCGAACCTGCCTGGGATGGGCAAAAGGAGGCGGATTGCAACCTGCCTGGGATGGGAGGGGGGGGGATTGAACCTGCCGTGCACAGGCGGTGAGGGATGGGGGGATTGAACTGCCTGGGATTGGGGATATGGGGCTCGATACGCGCCTGGGAGGGGGGATACTGCGGGTAGGAATGGATTGCAACCTTGCCTGGGATGGGAATGGGGGGGATTGAACCTGCCTTGGTGGTTCCTGCGGATGGAATGGAGGGATTGAACCTTTGCCTCGGCACAGAGGGGAAGGGCTGTGGGGATTGAACCTGCCTGGGATTGGGAAATGGGGGGAATTGAACCTGCCTGGCACAGGGGAAGGGTCTGGGGGGTGGTCGACCGCCTGGGATTGCGGAATGGGGGGTATTGAACCTGCCTGGGATGGGAATGGGGGGCTTGAACTGTCTGGGATGGGAATGGGGGGGCTCGAACCTGCCTGGAATGGGAATGGGGGGGATTGAACCTGCTGGGATGGAATGGGGGGATTGAACTGCCTGGATGGAATGGGGGGAATGAACCTGTCTGGGATTGGAATGGGGGGGCTCGAAACCTGCCTGGGATGGGAAATGGGGGGGATTGAACCTGCCTGGGATGGTAATGGGGGATTGAACCTGCTGGGATGGGAAGAGGGGTATTGAACCTGCCTGGCTAGGGAATGTGGGGGATTGACCTCGCTGGGAATCGGAATGAGCGGGGCAATTGGAAACCTGCCTGGCACAGGGGAATGGGGGTCGAAGACCTGCCTGTGATGAATGGGGGGGTCAACCTGCCTTGGGTCGGGAATGGGGGATTGAACTGCCTGGGATGGGATAATGGGGGGATGAACCTGCCTGGGCACAGGGGGATGGGGCTGGCGGCTGAACCTGCGGGGCCCAGGAGCCGCCTGCCCGCAATGGGCAGGTTTTTGGCCAGGAGGGTCTCTTGGGGTTTGTGCCCCCCTTCCCCCATCCAGGAATGCCTGGCTCTGCTTTCGCAGCCCGTATGGCCCACTAAGGGGTGGCTGGGGGGGTCCCCTCCTCCCGAGGTCTCGTCTGGCCCCATCACCCTGACCCGAGGTTGCCCCCCAAGGTCCGCCCCAAGTGCCCCTGTTCCCGCACCTGAGGCTTGGAAGGGCCCACAACCTGCCAGACCGACGTTCTCGCCACAAAGCCTGGCCCAAATCCGCAAGCTACACCCCCCCCACCGCTGACAGCCCCCGCGATCTGTTCCCCGCCGGTCCCCCCTGTGCCAGGTGGAGCTGCAGAGGGAACCCAAGGACAGCTGCCAAACCCCCCCAGCTCCGGCTGGGCAACGAGGGGCAGGGGGAGCATCCTGGGGGTGGGCAGAGATGGCGGTGGGGTTCCTGGGGCAGCTTGTGGGGGGGACGGCAGGGGGCGATGATTTGGGGGCACAGGGGGGCCACTGGGGCAATGACTTAGGGGCACTGTGGACAATGATTTGGGGGGGCACAGGGAGCGATGATTTCAGGGGGCAAGGAGGGCCACTGGGGCACATGATGTTGCGAGGGCACTGTGCTGAATGATTGAGAGGGGCACTGGGCAATTGATTGTGGGGGCACTGGGGCAATGATTTGGAGTGGGCACTGGGCAAATGATTTTGTGGGGGCACTGGGGCAATGACTTTGGGGCAACTGGGGTATTGATTATGGGGGCACTGGAGGTGGATGATTTGGAGGGCACTGTGCTGATGATTTGGGGGGGCCGGGGCAGCATGATTGGGGGCCACTGGGATGATGATTTGGGGGCAACTGGGGGCAATGATTGGTGGGGGCAGGGATGATGATTTGGGGGGCACAAGGAGCGATGACTTTCAGCCGGGCACAGGAGGCACTGGGGCAATGATGTTGGAGGGCAACTTGTGCTAGATGGAGCGGAAGAGCACACTGGGGCAATGATTTGGGGGGCACTGGGACAAATGATTCATGAGGACACTGGCAATTGATTTGGAGGCTACTGTGCTGATATGTTGGCGGTGGGCACTGGGGAATTGATTTGGGGGGCACTGCGGGCCAAATGATCTTGTAAGGAACACTGTGGTATGATTCGGAGACACTGTGGGCGATGATATTGGGTGCACTGGGGCAAATGATTTGTGGGGGCACTGGGGCAGATGATTTGGAGGACACTGTGGGTTGATGATTCATGAGGACACTGGGCGATTGATTTTGGGGGGCACTGGGCAACTGATTTGGAGGTGGCACTGGGGCGATGAATTCGGAGGACCACTGTGTCTGATGATTCGGTAGGACCACTGGGTCGCAATGATTTGGAGGAACACTGTGGTGATGATGTCGGAGGACACTGGGAGCGTATGATTTGGAGGCACAGGAGGGCCTTGGAGTGATGATTGAGCGTGAGGCGGGGGGCGCAGATTTGGGGTGCTGGAGGAGCTGGGAGGGGGGGACCCCAATAAAAACCGGCGGGGAGCCCTGAAGCGGTTCCACGGCGCGACACGGACAGAGCTGGCCCGAGGAGGAGGAGGAGGAGGAGGAGGAGGAGGACTCAGAAGAGGAAGGCTTTCTTCTTCAGCTCGTTGCGCTTCCACAGCGCCAGCTTGCCGAACTCCTCCGGCGACATCTCGAACACCTTCAGGAAATCCTCGGGGGACAGGTGGCGCTGCGAGGGAGGGGACAGAGGTTGGGGACACGGACAGGGGATGGTGACACACCCGGAGCGCCCCCCCGAGGGTGGCACAGCCCTCACCTCCAGCCTGGTCCGGTCCACGCCGGGCGGGAGCTTCACTCGGCCTCGGTTCGTCACCATCAGCATCTCGTAGGGGTAGATCTGCAAAAGGGGGAGAGGAATGCGGGATTGGGGTTTCCAAGACTGTGGGGAGGGAGGAAAACGCCCCCAAACAAATTTTCGGTTAACATGGGGAGGGGATGAATCCCAAATTTCTTTAAGGTTAGGGGACGAATCCAAATTTCTACTTGGTTAACTGGGGCCATGGATCCCAAATTTCTCTCTGGGTATAACGGATATCCAATTTCTCCAGAGTTAACCGAGGGATGGATCCCAATTTTCCGTCAATGGGATCCGCTTTGTAAACAAGGGTATGGAATACCCAAGATTTTCTGGTTATGGGGCTACACATGGATGAATCCAAATTTCTCCTGGGGTTATAACATGAAGATGAAATACCAAATTTTCTTCTGGTGTTAACAGGGTATGAATCCCAAATTTTCTTACAGGTTAAAGAGGATGAATCCAAATTTCTTGTTAGGTAAAGGGATGGACTACCCCAAAATTCTGTCGTGTTAAAGTGGGATGAATCACCCGAGATTTCTTCGGTTAACATGGGAATGAATCAATACCGAATCTCTGGTTAAAATGGGGAATGAATCCTAGAATTTTTCTCGTGGATGTAACAGGAATGAATCCAGCCAAAATCTATCTGGGTATAACAGGGATGAATCCCAATATACTCAGGTTAAACAGGGACGAATCCCAATATTTCATTGGGTAACGGGAGAATCCCGAATTTCTTTAAGTTAACAGGGATCGGGATCACAATTTTCTTCTCGGTTAACGGGGATGGATTCAAATTTCTTTAGATAACAGGGGATAAGAATCCCAAAATTTTCTCCCAGGTTAAGGGGACTGATCACCAAATAATAATAAATACTGGGTTAAAAGGATGATCCAAATTATCAATTCACACTATCGGGTCAACCTGGGGATGAATACCCAACATTTCTCTGCGTTTAACAACAACACATAACAACATGAGAGACTGAATACCAAAAAATACATACACATACACTCTTTGGGTTAACGGGTAAAGGATCCCAATGATTTCTCTTAGGTTAAAAGGATAGAAAACCCATACCAAAAAATTTCTTAGGTTAACAGCGGAATGCACACCAAATTCTTTGGGTTAATGGGGATAGAAATCAACAAAAATTCCTCATTCAAGGTTAACAGGAGCATGACCAAATGCCCAAACAACTCTGGGTTAAAATGAATGAATCCTAAATTTCTCTGGGTTAACAGGGATGAATCCCAAATTTATCTGGGTTAACAGGGATGAATCCCAAGTTTCTCTGGGTTAACAGGGATGGATCCCAAATTTTTTTTGGGATAAAACCGGCACTGGGAGGTAAAAGAAACAATGGGAAGGATTCCACTGATTGAGGAATGGAAAAAGATATTTACTTTTATAAATAAACTGATTTTTTTCCAAATAAACTGATATTTGCTTTTACAAATAGACTGATTTTAGGTTTGCTGCGAAATGAAATTGGACATTGAAAGATGAAAGAAACAATGGGGAAGAAAAACCCCTAAATTCTGTAAGAATTAAAAATTAAAAGGAGGGTCATACATCAGAGGGGAATCTTTGCTATCAGGTGATCTGGGGGGTCTGAACCTCTCAAGTACCTCTGAAATGGGGAAAAACCCCTAAATTCCGTAAGAATTAAAAACTAAAAGAATAAAATTAAAGAATAAAGAATAAAAAAATAAAAATAAGAATTAAAATATTCCATAAGAATTAAAAATTTTCCCTCTACACATTAGAGGGGAATCTTTGGGATCAGGTGCTCTGGGGAGTCTGAACCTCTCAAGTACCTCAGAAATGGGGAAAAACTCCCTAAATTCCGTAAAAATTAAAAACTAAAAGGGAGGGTTGTACATTAGAGGGGAATCTTTGGGATCAGGAGTTTTGGGGGTCAGAACTTCTCAATTACCTCCGAAATGGGGAAAAACCCCCTAAATTCCGTAAGAATTAAAAACTAAAAGGGAGGGTTATACATTAGAGGGGAATCTTTGGGATCAGGTGTTCTGGAAAGTCTGAACCTCTCAAGTCCCTCAGAAATGGGGAAAGAGAGAAGGGAAATGTGGCTGGAAATTGGGATAAAAAGGGGAGGCTGTGTCCTCCAAAAATGTGAGAGACCCCAGGGGAATGCCCCATGGCCTCTGCCTTGATTGGAATAAAGCAAAAGGACTTCTCTGTCTCCTTTTTGGACACAAACCTCTGCTGTTTGTGGGTTAATTTTCCTAACACAAATACACTTTAGGTTTGCTGATAAATGAAATTAGACATTGAAAGATGAAAGAAACAATGGGGAAGAAAAACCCCTAAATTCCATAAGAATTAAAAAATTAAAAGGGAAGGTTATACATTAGAGGGGAATCTTTGCTATCAGGTGTATTGGGGGGTCTGAACCTCTCAAGTACCTCAGAAATGGGGAAAAACCCCTAAATTCCATAAGAATACAAAGTAAAAGGGAGGGTATTACATTAGAGGGAAATCTCTGGTATCAGGAGTTTTGGGAAGTCTGAACCTCCCAAGTACCTCAGAAATGGGGAAAGAGAGAAGGGAAATGTGGCTGGAAATTGGGATAAAAAGGGGAGGCTGCATCCTCCAAAAATTGGAGAGACCCCAGGAGAATTGGAATAAAGTCAAAGGACTCCTCTGTCTGCTTTTTGGACACAAACCTCTGGTGTTTGTGGATTGATTTTCCTAAGAGGGGGGACACGGGGCTGTGAGAGCCTTTCCCGACCCCATCCAAACCTTCCCTGACCCCATCCAAGCCTTCCCCGACCCCATCCAAGCTCCCCAGCCCCACCCAAGCCCCCCAGCCCCTCTCACCTTCTGCTCCAGCATGCTGGGCAGCGAGTTCCCTCTGTCCATGCGCCCGCGCTGGCCGTTCTGGGGGGGCAAAGCCTGGGTTCAGCCCGGCCCCCCGCCCCAATTCCCCCCTCCCGCAGCCCGGGTGAGGGGCTGCAGCCCCCCCCGCCCCACAGGGACAGTCCCGAGGTGGCCCCGGTGTCCCCGGGCCCCGTCACCGTCTGCCGGGGCTCCGTGTSCGTGTCCGGGTGAGCTCTCACCTGCAGGGCTGGCAAAGAGAGCAGGGGGGGCTCAGCCCGGGCACCCCGCGGTGCGCCCACGTTCTGCTGAGCCCGGGCTTGGGGCACCCCTGCCAGGCCCTGGGGACACCCCCGCACCTCCAGGGACACCCCTGCACCTCCCAGGACATTCCAGCATCCCTCCAGGAAACCCCTCCATATCCAGGGACACCCCCACATCCCTCCAGAACGTTCCAACATCCCTCCAGGACACCCCCGCACCTCCCAGAGCACCCCACATCCCTCCAGGACACCCCCGCACCTCCAGAGACACCCCCAGATCCCCAGGACACCTCCCAGAGCACCCCCACATCCCTCCAGGACATTCCAGCATCCCTCCAGGACACCCCCACACCTCCAGGACACCCCCCACATCCCTCCAGGGCCTGTCTCTTATACACATCTAGATGTGTATAAGAGACAGCTCCAGGACACCGCCGCACCTCCAGGGACACCCCCACATCCCTCCAGGACACCCCCACATCCCTCCAGGACACCCCCACACCTCCCAGAGCACCCCCACATTCCCGGAAACATCCTCTGGGACACCTCCACATCTCCAGGACACCCCCACATTCCCAGGGACACCCCCAGGACACCCCCACACTTCCATGAACACCCCCACATCTCCCAGAGCACCCCCACAATCTTGGGGACACTCCCAGGACACCCCTACATCTCCCAGAGACACCCCCATGATACCCCCACAGTCCCAGGGACACCCCCACGTCCCCAGGACATCCCCACATCTCCTAGGAACACCCCCACACCCCCAGGACACCCCCACACTCTCAGAAATACCCCCAGATCCCCAGAACACCCCCAGGACACCCCCACATTTCCATGAACACCCCCACATCTCCCAGAGCACCCCCACATTCTTGGGGACACTCCCAGGACACCCCTACATCTCCCAGGGACACCCCCACATCCCCAGGACACCCCCAGGACACCTCCACACTCTCAGAAATACCCCCAGATCCCCAGAACACCCCCAGATCCCCAGGGACACCCCCATGACACCCCCAGACCCCCAGGACACCCCCACATTTCCAAGAACACCCCCAGTCCCTGCCCTGCCCCTCACCAGGGCTCCCCTTCTCGCTCCCCGCCGAGCCGAACTCTGCTGACTGCAGCTGTGAGGGACAGACACGGGGACAGGGTCACAGGGACAGGGTCACAGGGACAGGGTCACAGGGGCAGGGTCACAGGGGTGACCCCAAGCCCCTGAGCAGCTCCGGGCTGACCCCAGCAGGGTGAGGGCACAGGTGACAGACACTCACCCGGGTGAGGGTGCTGCGGCCCGAGGRGGGGAGGGAGGAGCTCTTGGAGCTCGTGTGGAGGGCNGGGGGCTCAGCCCGGGCACCCCGCGGTGCGCCCACGTTCTGCTGAGCCCGGGCTTGGGGCACCCCTGCCAGGCCCTGGGGACACCCCTGCACCTCCAGGACACCCCTGCACCTCCCAGAGCACCCCACATCCCTCCAGGACACCCCCGCACCTCCAGGGACACCCCCGCACCTCCAGGGACACCCCCACATCCCTCCAGAACATTCCAACATCCCTCCAGGACACCGCCGCACCTCCAGGGACACCCCCAGATCCCTCCAGGACACCCCCACATCCCTCCAGGACACCCCCACATTCCCAGGAACATCCTCTGGGACACCCCCACATCCCTCCAGAACATTCCAACATCCCTCCAGGGACACCCCCACATCGCTCCAGGACACCCCCACACCTCCCAGAGCACCCCCACATTCCCAGAAACATCCTCTGGGACACCTCCACATCTCCAGGACACCCCCACATTCCTGGGGACATTCCCTGGGACGCCCCCACACTACCCAGGATCACCCCCACATCCCCTGGGACACCTCTACATACTCCAGGGACACCCCCACATCCCCAGGGACATGCCCAGGACACCCCCACACTCTCAGGGACACCCCCCCCCCCTTCCCATGACACCTCCAGGTCATCCCCAGGACACCCCCGTACCTCCAGAACACCCCCACATCACCAGGGACATCCCCAGGACACCCCCACATTCCTGGGGACATTCCCTGGGACACCCTCTTATCCCCAGGACACCCCCAAATCTCTGCAGGACATTCCAGCATCCCCAGGACACCCCCACATCTCCCAGAGCACCCCCACATTCCCGGGGACATCCCCAGGACACCCCCTCTCCCCAGGGACACTCCCACATCTCCTAGGAACACCCCCACACCCCCAGGACACCCCCACACTTCCATGAACACCTCCACATCTCCCAGAGCACCCCCACATTCTTGGGGACATCCCCAGGATCGCCCGCACATCCCCAAAACACCCCCACATCTCC
>NDFG01000005.1:2415014-2444149 GCA_002167245.1 Sporophila hypoxantha | reverse complement strand
GCAGGGAGATTTCTACAGATGAGGAAATCCTGTATAGAAACTCTCCATTTGCCCACAGCAGTTGGCAGCCAGTTTGAACAGGAGACAATTTCCTGTCATAACTACAAAAAGAGCTGTGTTACAGAGGGCATGGGGGCATTCCCAGGGCATTCCCTCGGTGTAACATCCTCGTGGCTTTTGATGTCCAGAAAGTGGGATCGTGTTTTTTTCATTTGGAGCTTCCTCATCACACAGGCAGTGGTGTCCTGCCCCGCTGGAAGACCAGAGTGCTGTAGGTCACTTCATTCTGGGGATGTGAGAGAAGCCAGACATTAGAGAGTGCTGCATGTCAGCAGGGATTTCCCACTTGTGACTCGTCCTCAACACCACACCCCATTAGCAGCCTGTCCCTGCATGGGGAAATTGGTAAATGCTGGTTCATCCCACTGGCCAGTCTGGCTCAGGGTAAAGTCTCCTTTAGGGGCTTCCAAAGAATTCCCATCACAGAGCAAAACTGCAGAAATGCTCCCCCTTTAAAAAGATTCCTCCTAAGCTGCCTCATCAGTGGTTCAGCCCCAGAACCCCTGAAGCTGTCAAAAGAACTGCTGAGTATCAGTTGAGTCTCAAAGGTGACTTTTCTCCCCCCACCCCAAATTAATATTTACCACACTCAAGAATGTGAAATATCTGCATGAAGCATTAGAMATGAYAGTTGTGACATTTACCTGSGTGTTCCTAACAGATTCCTCAGCTGCCATYTGGGAGAAAGTTTCCTCTTGTAAATTTTGGTGGGATCTTTTAGAGCCTAGGAAGGAAAGGGATCCCAGTCTCAGGTGTTTGCAAGGGAGGCTGCAGAGGGTGACAGACAGGTGATGTGTAACCTGCACAGCAAAGTGGCACTTTGGGCTGCCCAGTCCCTGCCCACCTGTTGGAAGTGGCCAGGCTGAATTCAGTGCAGCCAGGATTAGGATGAGAAAAGCCCACAACCAACAGAAACCCCCAGAACTCATCAGTGGCAAAGTTAATTCTTTCCTGAAAACACCGCTGGGACGACTCACGAGCAGTTACTGCCAGGGATGAGCTGTTCACCAATGCACAATTATTCAAGGCAGACATTATTTGAGCCACTTTCTAAGTTAGAAACTTCTGCAGCCACCATCAGTCTGCTATGCCCTCAACTGTGCCACTCACTTTTTCTGAAGAGGAAGATGATTGCAAAAACCAGGACAGTCAGGAGGATGCCAGAGATGAAGGCCAGTGACATGTACAGTATTTCAAGGCTGTTGGTACACAGGAAATCCTGTCAGAATCCCCAATTTCAGCAGAGGGATTGAAGCTTCAGCAGTGCTCAAATTCACCAAACTTTATGGAGTGTAACATTTATCCCCAGCCCCATGAGACTAATGTGTGTGTCCACACTGAGCATCTCTAGGAACACCCATCCAGCGCACAGAGCACAGAGCAGGCCATTCTAACCAAATTTAAACCCCCCAGGATGTTAAATATGTGATATAAAAGCCTTCCCTTGCAGGAGGCGGCTGTCTCAGGGAACTGTGCGTTTGAAATCAGGAAATAAAGGTGCAGTATTTACTTATTAATCCCACATCTGACTTCTGCAGCTCTGAAATCATCTGTCGGGGTGTGGGCAGTGGTGGGGACAGTGGTAGTAGGGCAAATGGGTTCTGGTGCAACTGCAATAGAAAAAAAAGTCACAAGCTTATTTTAAAATGTGCAAATTTCTCCAGTAGTGCTACAAGCAACTAGAAGCACATGGGGGGCTGTGTCTGTGCAGTCTGTCTGAAAGTGGAAGCAGCAGACAGGAAAATTCTGCTGCTCAGATGATGGCTGTGGCAGGCAGCCTGTGGCAGCCATGCAGTTCTTCCCCAGCCACCCCCAGGGCTGAGCCTCCCCAGAGCAGCCCCTGGGCAGGACATCACTTCAGTCAGCAACACTGCAGCTAAGGAAATTCCTTAAAAAATAAAATACCTGGAGCTGCTTTTGAGGAAGAGCCTCCCATTCTCTCAGAGCATTAACTGACAGGAAGAGAAGCTGAAAGAAAGAAAGTTATATTTATGTACACATACACATAAGCAAAACAAACGTGTTATCCTCCTCAAACTCAAAAGACTTGGTTTAGTTTTTATCTATGTCTTGGAAATCTTGTAGAAGTGGCACAAAGCCACTGAAACCTGGCAGTTCCTCAGCACCAGCCCCTGCCCAGTGTCTTGTTCTTGAACAGTTCACTGCTCCCTGACAGGCACGGCACCTTCTCCACCCAGAAAATGGAGGATATTCAAGAACTAAAAAGCACCCACAGAATTATTTTCGCAGCAGTTAAAATCCTATGAACATTTTCATAATCAGAAGCAGCTTTGAAAAGTTCCTCCCTTKATGTTTTTAAGTTAAATTGGCTTTTCCCACCAGAACAGGAACAGTAACTTTCGTTACRAATTTGTGYGTGGAATCTTAGAGATMGGGATTCTAAAAGATATTCCACTACAAAATCCCTGCACTGGCATTTCTCAYCACATGCTTTGCAAACTGTGGACCGTGAACCATGTGAAAATATTACAACATGAAAACAAACACCCTGTTCTCTGCTGCTGCCACTTTTCCTCCTGCATCCCATTGTTGCCACATTCCAGAGGAGTCAAACATGAAACCTCCCAGTTTCCCACACCAACCCTCGCAGGGTGCTGTGTGTGCAAGAATAAAAGAAACAAGAAACGATACAGCTCCATCTTACCTCCCACCATGGAAGTGCTGCTGGAAAACTCCCCAAGTGTCAGCACACCACTTTAACCACTTGCCTTGTGAGAAGAATCTGTCACACCAGTTAAAAACTCAAATGTCAATCAGACGTGGGCTTACACAATTGTGGAAGTTAAGCAACTTCACTTTATTTAAATTGACAAAAAACAGGAAACCATGAAAGACACCTGCACTCTCTGGAACTGTTAGTCTAAAAAAAGAAGGCAGCTTCAGCTTAGGTTGGGTTGAAGTCAGGTTCTTGCCTCTAAAGAACACGATTTTGGTGAACTGATGTACTGGAAGGGTAGGAAAACCATGTTTCTTAACCCCACAGAGAAATGGGATTGCAGGCAGCCCCAGTCTGCCCACTTGGGTTTATGGACTACATAAATCACAGCACACACAGGAGGAGTTTATTTGTGTGTGTGCTTTGCTGGGATTTTTGAGTTTTAACAAATTCCTTCAGGGAAAAGTTTCCCATAAAATGAACAGAATTATGGAAGTCCAGAAAACCCTTTTGGAATAAAAGTGCCCATGTCCCTGTTTTAGACTGAGTACACACACATGGCCAGCTGAGGGCGAGTTTTTCRGGAGCTTTTGACACATTTCCTGCCTGATCTCYTTTCCCAGAACCCAGACTCTCAACACGTCATGAGGCTTTATGGTGAAAGGGGGTTTCCAGCCTGTGGAGAACAAGAACATTCACCCAGAGCCCCTCCCAGCCCGGGGCATGGTGAATGGCAGCACAAATCATCCTGATTTTAGAACATGTGTACAGCAGCTATCTGGGGCTGCTATCACTCACAATTCTAACACAGGGATCAGATTCAGCACCAGGATTTTCTCTGTATCTTTGGAAGTGTTTCTGACCAAACAGGGAATCCAACAGGATCTCACACACTGATTCCAACTCATCCCCCACCATAAACTAGCTGTAGTTGTTGCTGTGACCATCCAGTGACTTCAAACACAGACAGGCAGGGACTGTTGCTAGTGAAAGACAGCAGAGGGGTTTTTTTGTCTGTTTAATGATATTTTAGAGTCATACACTTTCCAAGAGGAGGTATTGGGACATGTCAGTGGGCTCAGACTGCTCACACAGCTGCATGGGCACTCTTGGACAGCGCCTTCAGGTCCAGGATGCACTTGGCAATGCTTTCTTTCTGCTGCAAGAGACAGGAAACAGCCTTCAGGGGGCATTTCAACAAGAAAATAGACATTTAAGTGCATTTTAGATAAACCTTTTTAGATCTATAAGTTACTGATTAAGAGGGATGCAATTATAACTCATGAAGTCAGAGATTCACATCCACTAAAGCACAGATTCCTGGAATCCCAGAAGGTTTGAGYTGGAAGGGACCTCAAAGCTCATCCAGCCYCACCCCYRGCCAAGRTCACCCATCACCTCACGAGCCAGGATCCCTGAACAGCAAATATCTGTGCAGGCTAGAACGTAAAGCAGGTGAAACCCAGCAAGTACCTGCTGAGGTGTGATGCTCTGAACAACGTTCTTCTCCACCCACTGGATCATGTGGTCCTGCTCCTTCTGCCGCTTCAGGTTCTGCAGGGCCACCTGGTAGTCCAGCCTCTTCTTCACCTCGTTGTACACCATCAGCAGGCGCTCCCGGTAGTTGGCTTCCAGCAGCATTGCAATGTTGTTCTGCAACACAGCAGCACCCAGGAGGCTGAAGGCTGGCACAGAGCACGGTGTGCGCAGGGGTGCCAGGGGCCCAGCAGGGCAGGCTGCCCTGGCACTGCAGCAGTGCTCACCCGTTTGGCATCGAAGAGGTAACTGCGGCCCTCCGCCCTCCACTGCTCCTTCTTCTCCTCCTCGATGGCCGTCTGCAGCGTCTGGATGGTGTCGTTCTTCATGGCCAGAGCTGAGGCCATTTTCTCCTGGAGGAAAGAGAGGACTCCACGCTTCAGAGTCAGATACAAGGAAAACAAGTGGTCTGCAGTTAATGCTGAACTGCTGCACTGAGCTGGGAGAAACGTCTGTGCCAACTGCCCTGGGCCAGGGCTGAGGTTATGCCAGAGGAGAACAAGAGCTCACAACCAGTCATGGAATCCCAGACTGGTTTGGGTGGGAAGGAGCTTAAATCTCATCCAATCCCAGCCCTGCCATGGCAGCGACACCTTCCACTTTCCCAGGCTGCTCCCAGTCCCAGTGTCCAGCCTGGCCTTGGACACTTCCAGGGATCCAGGGGCAGCCCCAGCTGCTCTGGGCACCTGTGCCAGGGCCTGCCCACCCTGCCAGGGAACAATTCCAGCCAACATCCCATCCTTCCCTGCCCTCTGGCAGTTTGATGCCATCTGTACTTTAACAAAACCCTTCCTTACTAACAGCTGCACAGTCAAACTGCAGTTTTTTCAATACCTCGTTAAGTTTGTCAGCAAAAGCTGCCACATCAGGCCCAAACTTCTTGATGGCATAAACGATGACTGTCAGTATGCAGGCAGCTGCTGCTGTCTCGTGGTTCACCACGTAGATCTCCTTGGAAAGAAGGTAGAGCAGGAGGCCAGTGCCCAACATGTAGGGCCCTACAGGAGAAATACAGCAGCACTACTTGTATAAAGCACAACGAGCAGCAATAAACTCAAATACCTAAGAAGGAGATACTTTAAAGGCTCACAAGGTCAGGAAGAAGTGTTCTATTTTACCAGGACAAAAAGCAGAGCCACAATTCCACCTGGGAAAGGTGCCACAAGGAAGCTCACTRCAAGTGGGAGCAGCTTGCACCTGACATGGGACCAGCTGCTTCTGCTCATTCAGAAACATGCAAAATTTACATTTTTTAAGAATCAACAGGCAACTAAATCTTCCTATAAAATCAAGCTCATGGAATTCTTTCAACCATTAGGTGTCTAACTTTAGAGCTAGGAGTGCTACAGTGGCTTGTTCTTCACAACCTGCACATGCAAAATACTAATTTTCAGTATTATTTTACCTTTTCAGCAGCCAGAACTGGGTGAACAGAACCATGTAAGCATAGCTAAAAATGGTAAAATCTATATTAACCTGTCACTCCTGTTTTAGGGTAGAGAAACTGGAAAAACTCCTCAGGGATCAAACCATGACGAACTTCCCCTCCCTTCTCAGGTAGAGGTGCCACAGGAGCCAAACTCTGCTGAGTTGTGTGCAGCGGTCTTGTGGTGTGCAACACCCTGTGTACAAAGAGAACATCTCAATTATGATTCTTTCTTTAAAAACAGACAGAAACAGTCCCCCAAACCACTCTTACATGAGGCTCAAGCACATTTCCAATGAAATAAGCAGTAACTGGTGAGGCCAGGCACAGGGTGCCCCATCCCTGGCAGTGTCCAAGGCCAGGCTGGCCCTGCTCTAGGGGAAGGTGTCCCTGTCCATGMAGGCGGTGGAACTGGATGAGCTTTAAGGTGCTTTCCGCCCCAAACCCGTCCGTGATTCGAAGAAGGAAGCACTGACTGGACACACCTCCCCTCCGAGGTGGGTGGGACTAGATAACCTCCACAAGCTCCTTCCAGCGTCCCTGCTCCGCACTCCCACAACATCAGTGAGAAAAACGCGAGACAAAACCCCAGAATAACGCTGTTTAAGCCCAAATCCTGGCCGGTGTCCGAGGGGCTCCCCGGTACTCACCCCACGGCGACGGGCGGCGGCAGCGCCCTGAGGGCGGCGGGGGCTGAGGGGACAAGAGGGCAGAGAGCGCGTCAGGACAGGGCCGGGCCGGCACCCCCCGCCCGCCACCCGCTCCCCCCGAGCGGCGGCACTGCCCGGGCTCACCGGCGCGCAGGACGAGGCGGGACAGCATGGCGGGGCAGGGAGCGGCCGTGAGGAGCGGCGGGGCAGGAGGAGCGGCGGCGCCGAGCTCGTCCCGGTCGGTGACCGCCGCCGCCGGGCGCTGAGATGGCGGCGCGGCTCTCGCGAGAGCGCGGGCAGGGCGGGCGCGGGGCGGGCGCTCTCGCGAGAGGAGGCGGCGGCGGGAGACACGTGGGGGCACGGCCGGCCCCGCCGCCGCCGCCATGGAGGAGCCGCTGCCGCCGCCGCCGCCGCCGCTGCTGCCCCAGGCGGCCCCGCCGCCCGCCCCGCCCGACGGCGCGGCCCCCGCCGCCCCGCTGGATGGGGAGCTCGCGGCCGAGGTCGCCGCCGAGTGGAACATCCCGCCCAACGCGCCCGCCTGCATGGAGCGGCACCTGGAGCGCGCGCACTACCGCGCAGGTAGCGGGGCGGGGGGCGCGGCGGGCCCGGCACCGGGGAGCGCTCCGGGGCGCTGCCCGCGCCTCTCCCCGCGCCTCTTCCCGCGCCTCCCCTCGTGTCTCTCCCGCAGACGGGGCCCTGCTGCTGGGCGCCTCCGGGCTGAACGGGCGCTGCTGGACCGGCTCGCTGTGGGTGTTCGCCGAGCCCCGGCGCGCCCCCAGCGAGGGCTTCTGCACCGCCGGCGTGCAGACCGAGGCGGGGGTGGCCGACCTGTGCTGGCTGGCTGACAGGGGCATCCTGGTGGCCTCCGACTCCGGTAAGCCATGGGCATGGCCCCATCCTTCCTGGGGTGCGCCTGTCCCCTCTGCTGAGCTGGGGGTCCCCCGGTCCCCCCCCTGAGGTGTGCGGCCCCCTCCCCTGCTCAAAGGTGGGTGTCCCTGTCACTGGGGTGGGTGTCCCTGTCACTGAGCTGGGTGCTCCTGTCGCTGGGGTGAGTGTCCCTGTCCATCACTCAGGTGGGTGCCCCTGTCACTGAGATGGGTGTCCCTGTCCATCACTCAGGTGAGTGTTCCCCTGCATCCCCCAGGTGCAGTGGAGCTGTGGGAGCTGGAGGAGAACGAGAGCCTCATCGTGAACAAGTTCTGTAAATACGAGCACGATGACATTGTCACCTCGGTGTCGGTGCTGGCCGGCAGCAGCCAGGCTGTCAGCGGGGGCAGGGACTGCTGGTGAGTGTGCCCGGGCTGGCATCCCTGTGCCCAGCCGTGTGCCCAGGCTGTGCTGGGCACTCACTGCTCCCTCTCATCCACAGTGTGAAGGTCTGGGACATCCCAGAGCAAACGGTGCTGCACTCCTACAGAGGTGAGTGCCAACACATCCCTCTCTCCCTTTTATAATCCCCTTTATGTCCCACTTTGTCCCTTTCCCCTGAGCCCTTGTCTGGCTCCCTCAAGCTYGGGGCTGTCACAAGGACTGTGGCCATGCTTGGATTGGGCAGCTCATCTCTCTGGTAGGAGGCAGTTGCTGCTGCTGAGCAGGAGTTATCCCATGTCTGGGCATAACTGTTAAACTGCAGGCTTTGGGAATATGTGGGGAGGTTGGATACAATCTTTGAGGCTCTTTATCCTTTTGTGCTTTTGGTAGCTCACTCCGATGCGGTGACATGTGTGGCTTCCTGTCCTGGTAAGGACACTGTGTTCCTGTCCTGTGCTGAGGTAAAGCTCACTCTATTCTCTAAATCTACCCCATGTAAACGAGATTTAACTTTAGGCATTTACAGTTTAATGCCCCTAGAAACCACCTCTCGTGTTGCAACCTGCCTCCCTGTGTTATTACAGTGTTCCAGTCTGATAAATTTATAATCAGTTTGCCAAGCTGGTTCCTGCAGGTTTGTATCAAATTTTGGGCGCTTCTGGGTCTGTCCTGGGGATGACTGAAGGCTGCATTTAGTGACAGCATCATTTTAAACCAGAGGAAAACACAGGGTCGTTTTGCCTGTGAGTCAGCAGTAAATCTGAATTTATGCCACAAAGAAATTGTAAAATTCTTCTCATTCCTTTTGGATTTCTAGGACAACAGAACTTTACTCTGGGACACCAGATGCCCCAAACCAGCTACCCGAATCGGTATGTCTCTGTGTGCAGTCACTGCTTCTGCATGAGTGTGTTGGAAGAAATAAATTATTGTATGCCTTKTAACTCCAAATSTAGTGACTGGAGTGCTTGTTAAAATCTGAGGTCTAACACTGTCACAGAAGTACAATAAGCTTAAAACACTTGTTCTGCTGCAGTGGCAGCGCTAAAGGAGATAAATGAGGAATGTCTTTGTGCTGCCTCCTTCCACTCTCAGCCCAGTTTGTTCCCTTGCAGTTTGCAGTGCCTGTAATTACCTCCCTACCTCAGTCATGTGGCATCCACAGAAAAGTGACATCTTTGTCTTGGGTAAGAGCCTGCACTGCCACCAGGCAGACCAAGGTGGCTGTTTCCACCGGACGGTTTGTGCTGGAAGCTCAGTGCCCCTCTCTTGCAGGTGATGAAAGTGGAACAGTTGCACTGGTGGACACAAAGAATCCTGACTCTGCCCTCAGCGCTGCCGTGCACACCCGAGGCATCACAGGCTTTGCTTTCTCTGCACACAGGTACTGATGATTCTGGCACACAACGTGGCTCTGCCTCCCCTCAAAAGCCTTAGTTATTCTTGAGTAAAACCTRTGAGAGTGCCAGTTTGGTCTCATCCAGGAGATTGTAGCAGAGAATAGAGTAAACCAAGCAGTGTCTCACTYCTGATGTGTGAATGTCCACAGCAAGAATTCTGCAGCTCCAGAATTACTGACCCACACACTGTGGGGACTTCTCTAATTACAGTCACCTCTGATTAAAGAAGGATCACTTGTTTTCAGACTCTAATTGAGTATTCCCACTCAGTGTACTGGCACCCTGCCAAATAATGATGAAAACATTTCTGTAAGATTTTTGTGAGTTCATTTGCTGAACCTGGGTCTGGATCACTAAGAATTCTGCTGTTCACAAGTTTATCCCTAAAAGTTCTTGTATTTGCTTGTTCTAACTGTGCTCTCGTCTCTCTCTAGTTCACCCTTACTGGCTTCCATCAGTGAAGACTGTTCAGTTGCTGTTCTTGACTCAGACCTCTCAGAGGTGTAAGTACAGACAGAATACTCACTGCTGTTTTCTTCTTGGGTTAATTATTAATACACAGGATGCTTTGGGGTGGAAGGCACCTTAAAGATCATTCATCCCACCCCCTGCCATGGGCAGGGCACCTTCCACTATTCCAAGGTGTTCCAAGCCCTGTCCAGCCTGGCCTTGGGCACTGCCAGGGCTGGGGCAGCCACAGCTGCTCTGGGCAGCCTGGAGGTGAAAATGTTCCTAAATAGAGGAGCATCATCCTAACAAGCCAGCAGTTAGGGATTGCACAAGCCCAGTACTCCCTAATGATGGCTAATGGAGTGTTGGTGTTTTCCAGGTTCAGAAACCATTCTCATCGAGACTTTGTAAAAGGCTTGTCCTGGTCTCCTTCAGATGATGCCTTGCTCACTACMGTTGGATGGGATCATCAGGTTTTACATCACACTGTCCCCCTACCAGCTGGTGAAGCTTCTGGAATCAACTGTGTAAAAGAATAGTTTTATAAACTCATGGTCCAAGTTCCTTGCTGGCATCACTTTGATTCTGCTGAAGTCGAAGGTGTGTGAGCTGGAGTGGGGTCTGGTGTCTGCCTCCAAGCTTGTGGCTAAGAAGGTTCCTGTAGTAATTTTGAATTAGACATAAGTTAGTTACAAACCAAGCTTTACCCTCTCCTCAGGAGCAGCTTCTCCTGTGATAAAAGACTTTGGTTTTACTCAGAAAAAAACTGACTTCAGGCACAGAGGAGACTTGGAGAGACAGGGAATTAGGTGTAATGAAAAAAGAAATAAAGTCAAAAAGACTTGATTCTTTCCTCAGTTCTCYAGACTACCCATGGAATTCATAGARCCTTCTGGGGGAGGTTTGCAACACGCCTCTTGTTGGGYAGATGTGAGAGCCTCACCCTTGAACCAAGTTCTTTGCTCTGTAAATCAGGTGGAATGAAAATACCTGTTGGGATCCAGGGGCTTGAAGGGTTCCAGGTTGTCCTTAATGCAGCTCGTGGTGGGTGGAGAGGATTCAGCCTCAGTACCAGTGGGGAGCCTCTAGGGAGCACTGCTTGTGCACTGGTGTAGAATACCAGTGTTTGGTGTAGAATACCAGYGTTTGGTGTAAAACACCAGTGTTTGGTGTRRAAYACCAGYGTTTGGTGTRGAATACCAGTGTTTGGTGTCAGGAGGTAAAGTGAGGATCCCAGCTGGAGCCCTGCAGTTCAGCACCCTGGGCTGGTGCTGGAATCCTGGCAGGCCAGGGGCACTGGCAGCAGGAGGGAGGGAGCAAGTGCTGTGCTCTTTGACACCAGGGTTCATCTCCTCTGTGCTGAAGGCAACTCTCTCAAGGATAAGAGCTGTGAACAGAAGGTTTATGTGGGGTAAAACTGGACTAAGGACTTCAGTTGTCATTTGCTTGCTCCTGTACCAGACTGTGCTTAGTGCTAGCCCAGATCCACGCACTTGTGACAGGTGACTTCTTGTGCTGGCACTGAGGGGACAGGACACTGCCCCACCGCAGGCCAGCCTGCACAGAACCCACAGAGGTGTTTTTGTCAAATACCACATCCATTTCTAACTCAGCTGTTTACCTGGAGAAAGTCGCTGCTCTGCATGCATTGCTGCTGCTCTAGGTATGGCTTGGTCTGGCCCAGTATTTCCTAGACAGAATTAAGCAAGTCCTGACTGATGAAACAAAAATACCGTTGAAATGGATGTTACCCCTGGTTCTTMAGCATGATAGCARCACTTAAATGTACACTGCTTCCAGCTTTTACCTCTGCATCCACRTAGGTTTAGTTGTGCAAAGCCCACAATTAATTTTGAGGCAGACTAAGCTTTCCCAGGCTCTGTACTTCTCTCCTACTCTCTGTAAACCTCACTTGCTGCTTTTTAAATTCCCTTGTCATACAGGTGTTCACAGCAACTGCCTGTTCTAGAGCAGGGTATGACAAGAAACAGTAAATGGTGATAAAAACTGACACATTTCCTCAGAAATACCCCTTGAACCACGAAGTCCTCTCTTGGGGGATGCTGTACTGAAACAGGTCTTGTGCTGGTTCTGAAAATGTCTTGGAAGATGGTTTTCATTTGTAACTGGGGTTAACTTTCACTGGGCCACTTCTGTAGCACTGAAGAGCCAGCTGAGATCATCCACACAGTTCAAGTTGTGATTTCAGTCCCTGATATTAAAACTGTTCTTAAATAAATGTTCACCGTATTCCTGTTCAATGCCAGGGTGCTGCAGTTCTTCAGCACTGGTGCCAGGTAGGCTCTGGCTCCTGCTGCTTTCAGGAAGTTCTTGCCAGAACTCTGAACTTGGGGTTCCATCATGCACAGCTAAAAATAAATGTTCAAATGTCAGACATTAAGCCACATTAGGTTCCTCATATTGCCACACCTGAGCAAAACACAACAGTCCGTGGCAAAAGACTGGTGGGTGCTGAAGCCTGTAGGAAGAGCAGCTCATTGGTGATATATTAACTCTTTTTTACAATTAAAGACCAAACAACTCTGGATGCTTCAGCGTCTGGCAGGTGTTTGTGGTGCCACAGGATGGCAGCAGCTGCCCTTGACAAGGGCAAGGCACAGCCCCAGCTCTGCTCCTTGCCTGAAGGAGTGGAGTGTCTGCTTTTGGGGTGTCTGGCACTTGCGCTCAGGGTGTTTCACTCATAAGCACAGAGGAGCAGCAGTTCAGGAGTCACTGCTGGGGTGCAGCTGGGGTCAGAGTTGCTGTACCAGCGCTGGCAAGGCTGCAGTGAAGTCACAGGGACAGCAGCAGTCCCACATCAGTCCTGGCTGCCTCTGGAGCTCCCTGAGGAATGGGGGCAATGCTGTGGGGTTTGTGCCTTGCTCAGCTGTCCCTGCCCCACCGCACACAGTTCAGGTCTGGGGACACTTGGGGACRTACACTGTGGCTCCAGTAAAGCTTCAGGGCACACATTGCACCCTTCCCTCCCTCACAGAGCCTGCTGCTGTGGCCAGAGCTGGCTGAAGGAGATGAGAATGCAAATCAGTTTAATTCTGAGTGCAGAGGAGCAGCCACGCTGCAGACAAGCCTTTTATGCTGCCTGCATTGCTCACAGTGTGCTTGCAGTTCTGGGCACAGCGTTCCAGTTGGGACTTGCAGCAGGCAGGAGAGTTTCATCCCTGCTGAGCAGCTCCAGCCCAAGCACTATTTATAGAGGCTGCTCCTCTGCCAGCCTGCCCAACCTGCTGGGTGTGAGTGACAGAGCTCCTGGGGCTCAGCTGCCCCTTCCTGCCCTGCCTGGGCTKCTGGAAACACTGACATGGCCACAGGCTGCGGATCAGCCTCAGAGAAACTGCACCAAGCCCTGGGTAAGCTGAAATTCAAACCCTTGCTGAGTTACCATTCCACATCCTTTCAGCAGACAGACCATCTAAGCAACATTAAAAAAAGTCAGACCACACGTGTAATAAAACATCCAGAAATGTTTAATGCAAGAAGGTTCCTGTTCAATGGCACTCATAAATAAGAGACTTTGTTCAATACTTTACAGCTAAAGCTCTGTTACACTCCCCTAGCAGGAACTTGTGAGGAAGAGGCAGCTGCAGGGGACAATTTCAGTTGTATCACGACTTGAATTACCACACTGCATCAGAGAGGGTGAAGTGAGAATAATTCCACACTCAGGCTTCAGGATTGCTCTCAGCACTGGGCTGAGGCAGGGTGCTTTGCTCCATTAACACCCCTTAGTTTTGTTTCCTCTTTCTCAATTGCTAAATTTCTGCAGTGAAAGAGCTGGGAGGAGCAGGACCAGGAATGCAAGGACAGTTTATTTATCCAGAGTTACCTGTCCCAGGAAGGGGGGCTCGTCCCCACCCCTGCAGTCCTCACTCCTGAGAGATCTAACTCTGTCCCCAAGTGCTTTGGCTGCCAACAGCTCTGACAGTGCTTCCTTTGTCACAGTGGCCCCAGAATCAATGCTGAGCTGTTCCTGAAATACCAGAATTTGCTGAATGCATTCAAAAGAAGCAGGGATAGTCTAAAGTGAAGAAYAGAAGAGTCCCACTGCTGAGAACCTGCATGCTAACCAGTCCTACAACTGGGAGCAGAGTCCAACCTGATCCAGTGACAGCTCAGCCCCCTGGGCAGTCCCTGAGTGCTGTTTGTGAATGAAGAGTGGCTATTTTATAAAGCTGACTTCTATTATCACACTTCTAATACTGAATTAAAGCAATTATRTCTGCTAGAAATGAGACACTCCATGGTGTCTAAGACCATATTTCACCTACAYGTGAATTGTGTGTCAGGGTGAAGTAGTAAATGTGATATTTAAAGCAGGTACCAACATTGGAGTGTCACATTTTTCTCTAAAAAGAAAAAAAATAAACTTCAGGAGATTACAATTTGGAAGAATTCTTGAGGTGGAACACTGCACACATACCCCCCTGCCCTCCCCACTTCTGGGCAAAGTCAGTATCAAAAGCTGAAATTACCCACCCAGCCTTAAAATTGTTTCTGAGAGCTTGTTTGCAAATATAGCTTATTATTTAGAAAAAAAGTATCAGTAAGAAAAAACCATTAAGCTGCAACATTATCAAAGAGACTTCTTTGTTTGCTTTCAAGTTAAACTGGTGAAACTTCATCCAATACCAAAACATGACCCTGCAGCCCCTCAAGGAGGAGCACGGATTTACTTCTACACGTGAATAAGAATGCTCAAGATGCTCCTTGCATGGAGAAAATTCCATGTTTTGGGGCAGGTGGTATTCCACGTGACACTTGGCACATTTAAATGTCCTTAGAGTTACTCCATAGTCACTTTTCTCCATAAATATTTTTTTAAAACCAACACCCAGATATTAAAAGCCTATTATTTCAATATTGGYTRGGGTGAGCAATGGAAATCTTYTAAGTCACTGTGACTTGGTGGCATAAAAATGCCCTTTGAATTAGCTATTAGACTGATTATTGTATTTGCATTTTCATTTTATTCACAGCAAAGTGAAGTTCAGAATACTTTAAAGCTGCTGCAATATCTGCAAGGGCTGTTAAATTATTAGGTAAAGCTGGAAATAACTCAAAACACAGATTGTCAATGACATGACTCGAATATCAAGATAACTTTTGAGAATTCCACAGTGAAGGAAAATTTATCCCTGATTTTGAGCTGCATTGTAAAGCAAGATCTGCTTGCAGGCCACACCCAGGTGTGTGCCAGGCAGGGTAAGCTGGAGTGGAACCAGTGGCATTTATAGCATTGAAAATAGAAAGTGCTTTCCATAAAAACAGACTCATGTCTCAAAGTGCTTTCAGTTTATCAGTGACAAGAAAAAATTCTCTACAAGTTTTTACAGTTATYTTACAGTGATTCTCAGCAGGTTTACCTAGGAGGAAGAGTCTCTGTTTCTGGTTTCGGGACGTTGGCTATTCACATCTCAGGTCAGCTGTGCTGTGACCCCATGGCTCACTCTGGAAGCTGGAACCCTCTGTAAGGCTTCTCAGAGCTCCCAGCCCTGCCCAGGCACCAGCAGCTGCTCGGAGGCAGCAGAGGGGAGCAGGGGCAGGGCTGCACCTGGAACAGCACTGAGGGAAAACAGAGGGAGCCAGCTCCCTTTGGGTGTCCCTGCAGACACCCACCTGCACAAACAGCCACACTGAAATGGAGCTCCTCAGTCCCAGAGCAGGCACACGGAAGCCCAGATCAGYGGAACAGTTCATAAGGACACTTATWAWTAACTGAGGGAATAAGGACACTTTGGGGGGCACAGGGCTGTGAATGGCAAGGGAGCCCTCAGGGAGAGCACCAGCAGCACAGCACTGGGCATCACTGGCACCCACCAGCCCAAGGAAAAGGATTGCTCYGTGTCCTACACCTCCAAAGTGCTTCACAGCCTTCCAGGCAGGCCTCACAGCCTCCTTCCACGAGGAATAATTGCCAACAGAAACACTTACAGTGACCAAAAGGCACAGCAAAGCAGGGCCCCTGCTCCCAAAGCTGCTCCTGGAGAAGGGGTCAGAGCCCGGCTTGGCAGGACAGGCACTGACTGCTCAGAGCTGGGCTTAAGGCAGAACTGATTTGCTCCAAACTCTTAAGGACAGCAAGGGTCAGGACCAAGGCATCCTAAACTCTCCTCCTATCCCACTGGCCTCACATTCTTWTTTCAATCCCTGACATTTAGCTACAYGCTGCTTTGCTTCCATTGTGCACATCTCAGTTTGTTTCTCCCTGCTCCCAAACATGCTGGAGTTAAACCAATTAAAAACCAAACCGAAATCAACCTTCCCAGTGGTGATGCTCTTTAAAGAGAGCTGAGGATGCTCTTTGGCTTTCCTAGACAGCCTCTCGGGCTGCAATTCTGAAAATAACCCAGGAGGGAGAACAGGAAAGAGGGAAACCGCGATTGCTCACGTAACACGGCAGCAGCCTGCCCTCCACAGTAACAACTCTCCATGGCACTCTTTGAGAAAAGTCCAGTCTCGGGCTCATTCCCCATCAGCAGTTCCAAGCAAGTGCATTTCCAGGCTGGGTTGGGACCATCCCTGGTGCCCGCAGAGAAGGAAGGGACCAACCCAGGCACCTTCTKGTCCCCTCCCAGCCAGCCGCCAGTGGGGCAGCCCCGAGCTCGGCCTACCGGTGTCTCTGGTAGGCGTAGGAGATGGGCTGGCGGGTGCCAGGCCGGACAGTGAAGGTGTTGGAGGGTGCCCCATAGTGCGGGGTGCTGTGGGCAGGCCTGCAGGGAGAACAGAGGGACAGTCACCCAAAGCAAGCCCAGGTAAACCTTGGTGTTGGGTCAGCACCATGGGGATGCATTTCACTGCTTCGTGTCTCCCTTCAGTGAGCTGGGGAGGGACATGGGCACAGGGTCACAGCTGGCACCAGGGAGGAGCCAKGRAYRGTCACTGCCCTCGGAGCAGGAGCCAAGGGGCAGCGAGGTGGGATGGGGAGGGACACGGGCATGGTGGTCACAGCGGACACCAGGGAGGAGCCATGGACRGTCACTGCCCTCAGAGCAGGGCAGCAGCAGGAGCCAAGGGGCAGCGACTCCCCTGGAGCCCCAGTGCTGCTCTGGGGCCATTCCAAGGGACACCGAGGGCAGGGAGGGTGGGCTCAGGGGCGCACATGGGCTCAGGGGGCACGTACCTGCTGGCTGTCAGCACGCTGGCGGGYGAGAAGTCCCCGTTCTGCCCCTTGTACTTGGCCTCAGCCCCGGTGCTGCCGTAGGCCGTGGCTTTCCCCGCAGCGTCCACCGACGCCCGCCTGCCCTGGGCGCTCGAGGGGCCRTTCCTGTGGCTGGGGCCCGGGCGGCGAGCCCCCTCCCCGGGCGTGGAGCTGAACCCCGCGGGGCCGTAGGAGGAGAGCGTGGAGGACAGGGTGCYCGAGGCCCGGGGGGCTGCGGCCGCCCGAGGGTAGGAGCTGTCGGGCTCCGACATGTACAGGCGCTTCTTGATCAGTGGCCGTGGGTTGGGGCCGTGGCTGGGGAAGCTCGAGGAGCTGCTGTGATCTGGGTACTGCGGTGTGAAGTCTCCGTTCCTCCAGCTCTTCTCCAAGGGTGGCAGAGCTGATGGCTCCTGGTTGTTGCCCCCGTAGCTGCGGCTGTAGCCAGCCCACCTGAAATAGCGCGGCTCTCCCGAGCCCCGGCCGCTGTCAGGGAYGCTGGGGCACTTGCGGTTCTCCTCCCGGCTCGGGAGGGGAGCCTCGTTGGCCTCGTTGCTGAATTCGGGGGGCGGCGGGATAATGCCGAAGTCCAGCGCTGTGTCCCCGTTCTCCTCCTCGCCGGGTGCTCCGTGCCGGGCCGGGCCGGGCTGGCCGGGCTGCCCCGAGTCCAGCAGGCCCCGGAGCAGGCTGGAGGCGGCGGCTCGCCGGGGACCGGGGGGCTGCGCCTCCCGCACGGCCCGGCCCTGCTCCGAGGAGCTGGAGAAGGAGGGGGCCTTGCTCCAGCCAGACCCCGCTGGGCTGGCCGCAGACGGCCGAGGCACCACGGTGAAGGAGAAGGGCTTGGACTCGTGGCGGAAGAAGCTGGTGGAGGAGGTGGTGTCCGACGAGGCACTGCCGAGTCTCAGGGCCGGCCTCACCCTGAGCGCAGCCGCCCCGTCCCCGGGCTGGCGGCCCCGCTGGGCGCGCTGCCGGGCGGCCAGCAGCAGCGCCATGGGCGAGCCCCGCTCCACGCGCTCCCCCGTCACCGGGTGGATCAGCACACTCTCCTGCCCCGCTCCCGAGGGTCCGGGGGGATCAGCACCTCCTCCTGCCCCGCTCCGAGGGGCCCGGGGGATCAGCCTCCTCCTGCCGCTCCCGAGGGCCCGGGGGTATCAGCACCTCCTCCTGCCCCGCTCCGAGGGGCCGGGGGATCAGCACCTCCTCCTGCCCGCTCCTGAGGGGCTCCTGTCCGAGCCCCCGGGGCAGGGCGGCTCAAGATGGAGCCCGGAGCACTGGGCGGCTCAGCTGAGCTGGCCCCAGCCCGGTGCACTTTGTACTGGAAGACGGCCGAGCTGGGCTGCGGTGCTGGGCTCTGAGCAGGGGACACAGGGGCTGAGGGCGGGCTGGGAGCTGGGGGCTCCTCTGCCGGTCCCTGGGGTGGCTCTGGGGAACTCACGCTGCTGYKGAGGGACCCAGGAGCAGGGCTCACRTCCTCTGTGACCTTGCCAGCAGCAGGAGCACGATGGTCCTCRTGGGCTGTCTCAGCCTTCTCCACAGCAGCTGCTGGGGCTGGGAGCGGGCTGGGGACCKGCTTTGGCCCCACTGAGTCCCTCGTGTCAGGGGGACTCTTCCTCATGTCAGGAGGACTCTTCCTCACRTCAGGGGGGCTCTTCCTCACCTGTGGGGTGCTGATGCCATTCTCCACAGCCTGCTTCTGGCTGCTGAGCCCTGGGGCAGGTTTCCCCTCTTTCTTCAGGGACAGCACAGCCTCCAGCTCGTTCCTGATCGTCATCACACTGCGGGGCTGTGTGTCAGGGCTGCTCTCCGGGGCGGTGACTGCAGTGCTGGGAAAGCCCCCACTGGTGCTGGGGGGGCTGCTGGGTGCCTCTTTCTTCTCACTGTCCCCTCCCTTGGATAACCCCGTGTCCTTCCTGGTGGTCTGGGGCTCACTGAGCCCTGGCTCACGGCTGCCAGCACGGCTGGGACCGCTGTCCATGGGCTGGGGAGCTCCCGGCCTCTCCAGCGGCCTCTCCTCGCGGCGTGGGGAGCGCAGCAGGGCCGAGAGCTCGTCCCGCAGCTTGTYCAGGTTGCTGGCGTCCTTCCAGTCATCCTCGCAGCTCGGGTAGTCAGGAGGAGGCAGATCCAGGTCGTTGGCAGTGASAGGTTCAGATTTGGGAGGGGAGTCTCTCCCGGCTGTTTTCAGCTGGGGAATCCTCTCCCCCTCGGAGCCCGGCAGAGGGGACCGGCCAGTGGGATTCACGCCTTGGCTGAGCCCTGTGCCCGGCTTGGGGCTCAGTGGAGGGGGCACAGCCGCCTTCCCTGGGCCCTGTCTGAGCCCGGAGCTCCTCTGCTCGGCCTCTCCCGGCCGTGCCTTGCTGGCAGCTCTGATGGTGAAGCAGGGTGGCAGGGGCGGCCGGGCGTGAGGCTGCCTYGGCACGGGCTCCTGCCGGCCCTCCTGCACCGGGATGGACGAGGAGCGCGCCGGGGCCGGCGGCGGCACCTTGAACGACCTGGGGAAKGTCAGGTGGGGCTCGGCCTTGGGCTGCAGGCTCTCCTTGGGGCTGGGGGCTGCGGGCACCCCGGGCTCGGCRGCGCAGAGCGGCCCCTCGGCGTCCCCCTGCCTCGAGTTCAGCACGGTCTCGGATTTCCACTTGGACAGGCCGGGGCCGAAGGGGTCCCGGGCGCCCGGCGGGGCGGGCGGGATGAAGTCTGGAGGAGCCGGGGTGCTGGGCGAGGGCAGGGCAGAGGCGGGCGGCGGCGGCGCTGCCATGGCGGGAGGCGGTGGCACCGTCTCGGGTGGCACTGGCGGCGGCGGTGGCAGCATCTCGGGGGGTGGAGGGACCGGCGAGGCCACGGGGGGBGACACGGGCGCTGGAGGGGGCGGTGGGGGCACCGATGGCGGCGGGGGGATGTCTTCATCCAGGTCGTGCCCATCGAGGGCCTGCGGGCGCAGGTCCCCCACCGAGCTGTACATGCGAATATTGCCATTGAGCTGGGAGCCAGAGCCTGCAGGAGCAGAGAGCACAGCCGTGTGAGCACCTCCCCATCACTGCTGAGCCTGTGCCAGTGGCCTGCCCAGCCGCCAGCCCCTTGCCAGGCTGGTCTAAAACTTCCTGAACTGCAACAGCCACTCTGCCTCACCCCTGAGGAATTAATTAATTTTCAATGGCTTCAAAAAATAATTAATAGCAGACTCTATTTTAGCATGAAAATATATGAGCAGACTGTCTGCTCCGGAGCTGGGTRCACACACATTTCCTGCCCTGAGGGCTCGGTGAGCAGCACTCTCTGCTGGCCAGGACTCCACAGAGAACATCCCTTACCAAGAGCTGYCTTTTCCGCAAAGTCTTCTGGCACCGACGGCGTTGGCACAGCCACCCCGTGGGATTCCTGGGCGTTCTGCAGGAGTTGAGAAAACAGAGCTGTCAGTCTTACAGCCAGGGATCAGAGCAAAGGGCTGACAAGCAGCTGGTAATTTGTCCACGGGAGCTCTGATGGGATCCAGGGCAGTGTCTGTGATATGGAGGTCCCTGTGGAAGCTGCTGTTGACAGGCTTTGAGGGGATGAGGGAAGTCATCAAGGCTACAGAGGCCATGGAGGGCTGGAGAGGAATTCAGCTATTTCCCATCTCCCTCAAGGAATTCAGCTATTTCACATCTCCCTCAGGGAATTCAGCTATTTCACGTCCCCCTCGGGGCTGCCCAGCAGCAGCACCAGCCCCTCACCGTTGGTGTACCAGTGCACTGAGCAGCTCCCCTGGGTTCACTGGGTACTTTGGTGGGTATTTCTCAACAGCAAGCACTGCCACAGTCACAGACAGACCTCCAGCTTTTGTGAAACTGGCACCAGCATATCCGAGCTCTCTGGGGAGAGCTGCTCCTTGTGTGGTTTGTGTTTTGCTCAGTTACTCCCTTCACGCTCATGCTGAGAGCTCGGCAGTGCCTGTAGCTGGTACAGGACCAGCAATTTGGCAGCCTACACACCTGGGAGGGCGCCKGCAGCCAGGGCACTGCTGTAAGTGGTAATTGCAGCCACCCAGGTGAGCCATTGGGGCAGGTGACTCACCTGGAGCCTGACAGCTCTGCCAGCAGCAAAAGCCTCTCCTGGCCCTGACTCATGGCTGGGGTGGCTCTGAGGGGCTGGGTGGCTCTGGGACACACCTGGGCACACCTGGGCACCCGTGTGCAGGGCACAGCTGGGGTGAGCAGCACAGCCGGGGTGAGCAGCATGGCCAGGGTGAGCAGCACAGCCGGGGTGAGCAGCATGGCCAGAGGGTCTCACACCGGGCCTGGGGGCATCTCGGGGCACAGCAATGTCAGAGAGACACAAAGCTCGATGCAGCATCCAAAGAGGGACACACTGTCCCTTTCGCAGGCCCCACATCCATTCCTGCTCACCCAGGCAGCTGTTTGTGCTGCTAACAGCCCTTGACAAAGGAAATGTTATCCTGCCATCAGCCTGCGCCTCTCCCGAGCCATTTCCTGCACACAAAAGCCTGGATAATGATTGAGCCCCTGCCCTTTGCCTTTCTCTGCCGTTATCACCGTTTTTACATCAGATTGCCGTGGGATTCCAAAGTCTCCTGGATCAAAGGTCAGTTGGATTTGTCCATCCAGCCCCATCCAGGCTCATCACAGCTACATTGCCCTGCCCGGGGAGCTCAGGAGCTGCTGCGGCAGAGCTGATAAAACAGCAGCACTTGGGCTCCCGTGGAAGAGCCCTGGAATGCCCCAGCTTTGGCCAAAAYAATGGGAAAATGCACATATTTCACTTGCTACGTGCAGCCGACCAAAGATCCCCTATAAGCACAAGGGACTGAGCCGGTCACAGGTGAGCCAGGAGTGAGGGAATTCCTATCCCTGGGACTGCACAAAGGACCAGACAGCTCCGGGCTGATGGAGAAGCCAAAGGCTGCAGAGGGCAGATCCTGAACTTCAGCTGAGAGCCAGAGGGAAGACAAAGGCCAAGAGAGGCACTTCAAGAGCTGATAGTTAAACTGTCCAGAGCAATGAGACACCAAAATCACAAACCAGCAGTCCCCATTTGCAATGGAAATCCRTTGCTGCAGGTTTGCAGAGCACCCCGAGGGGAGCTGCTGGTTTGCCGGGAAACAAAACCGTCTGAGCTCTGCATCACCTGCTGGGAGGAGAGCAGAGGGACTGGCAGTCAGGAGAGAGCCCTGCAGACCTGGAGGCACAGCCTGCACTCCATAAAGGAGCAGAAATCTTGGACGTGTCATTTCAAACTGGGCAAGCCTGTTCCTCACCAAAACCTTCTGTGGCAGCTGCTAATGCTCAGCATCTCTCCAAAACCACCCATCCCCACGTCAGGAGCTGGCTTCTGAGGTGGAAAGCATCCGCAGCACGCTGCCAGCCTGCAGAGATGGCTGGGAAGATTGTTCCCGGTGCTTGCTCGGGGTGTGGCCAGCCCAGAAAAGCTCCAGCTGATTCAGGGCAGGCTCTGGGTGCTGTGCCAGGAACCTGCATTTCCAGTTTGTGGTACCTGAATCAGATTGGTGCCTGCTGAGGAGCCCGTGGGGGGAAGCTTTCACTGCMACCACCAGGAATCACTTCTCATCCCTGGAACACAGTCAGCCATCCCAGTGAAGGGAGCCTGCCTGTCCCCGTGGTCCCCAGCTCTCAGGAGCCCACCCATTCAACGACCAAGGTGTGAGGCTGCCCCTTACAAAAGCCACCCAAAGCACAGCTGCTGAGCACCCAAGAATTTCTCTGAGTAGGAGCAGCTGCCCCCAGACTCCTTGTTTTTGAGCTGGGGCAGTGTGGAGCTTGCTGCAGTTCATTCATTCCCTGGGATACCTGCAGCGCTGGGGGAGCAGGGGGGACCCCTGTCCTGCAGTCCCTGCTGGATTCCTGTGGGACAGCAGGGCTGGGGCAGGGAGCTGCTCCTGTGGGAGGAGCTGCCAGGTGCAGAGGCTCAGGAGCTGCAGGGCAGGGCGTGAGCATCCTCCTGACTCACCGGGAGCTGCTCCCTGGGTGGGTGGGGGGAAAGGGTTAAGGCAGGAGCTGCGGAACAGCCCCGTGCAGGTGTGTACCTGGGGCAGGTATGTGCGAGGCAGCAGCAKAGTCTCTGCCAGATCAAATCACGATCAAACCTCACCAAAAGCGTGCAAACATCCAACAGACACCACGCCTCCAAAACGCTGCCTTTTCCTGTAATTCCTCCAGTTAGAGCTGGAACTGGGAGGAGCAGCCCAGGTGTGTGAGGGACCCTCAGAAGGGGAAGAGAGCCCCGGGGCCAGCTGTGCCTGTGTGGGCAGCASCAGGGCTTGGGTGACAGCCCTGRGGCTTGTCCCRGGGGCATTCCTGCTGTTAACCCCTCTACCACTCACTCTTCCATTAGCAGAGATCTCCTCCTGGTCAAGAGCAAAGGAYTGAAGCATTTTACTGACCTGCAGGTATCACTTCAATTTAGCCACTGCCACCTCCAGAGCCTCTCTGAGCACCCTGCTCTAGTGCCAGGGGTGGGACAGGAGCAGCTTTAAGGTCCCCTCCAACCCAGACCCTGGGAGTCTGTGAATGCTGTGCCCCTCTGTGCGCCTCAGGGGATGAGAGCTCTGGGAAGTGCTCATGGGTTCCTCAAAGCCAGCCACAAGCCAGCCTGAATCCTGGACTTACAGCCACCCCCAGGCCCTCTGCTCTGGCTGCTTTGGCCCTGCTGCTGCAGCTGCAGCACTGGTGGCTCTGCAGGGAAYGGTTTTTCATACAGAGATTGAAAAGAATCACCCCTGCACAGCCACAGCATCACCTCATCCTCTGCTCAGCAGGACTGGGTGCAGCACTGCTGGCTCCAGCCACTCTCCTGAGCTGGGGCAGATCCTGCCAGCACCAGGGAGATGAACAGCGGTGCAAGCCCGATCCATCATCCCCGTGCTCAGCAATTCGTTTTTAATTGAAAAAGCAGCCTGACAGTGCTCACATCTCACCCCCAGTGCCTCATCCACGCCCCAGAGCAGCCTGAGCTCAGACCAGCCCCAATCCCCTGTAGCCAGCCTCATTTCAGAGGGGCTCTGCTTTCATTTCTGCTCCCCTTGGCTGAGAGCAGCAGCTCTGGGTCTGGCACTGTTCCAGCCCAGCTGGTTCTGGCACCAGTTCCAGCGCAGCAGTGGCTGGGGCACTCACCAGCGGCAGGAAGGTCAGCAGGGGCCGGACCCTCGGGCGGGGCTTGAGCGTGGCTGTGCCCGAGTCTGTCACCGTCCCGAAGCGATTGTCACCGTAATAGACCTCGATCACATCACCTGGGGGGAGAGCAGAGTGTGAGCAGCAGCACTGAGCTGGGCACTGCTGAGAACGGCACAGACACCCTGAGCTCACACAGAGCGGGGCACAATTCGCTGCAGCAGCCCCAGCAGTGGGCAGAGCCCAGCAGACCCTGAGGAAAAGCCGGGTGTGCTGGAGGTGAGAGGGAGACAGGAGAGGAAGGTCCCTGTGTGCAGGACGGGCACTCACAGCCCTGCCACGCTCCTGCAGAGCACAGAGAGCCTCCCCTGAGCTCTGCAGGACGAACTGGAGCAGCTCAGAAGGAACGGGAGGCAGTCCTGGCTGGCCTGAGCAGCAGCAGAGCTGGCCAGGAGCAGCGACAGCTGCTGCCCTGCCGAGCACTCTGTGGGCACGGCGCTGCCATCCCAGCCAGGGGGATGCCAGGTGTTCACCACGCTCCAGCCTGCCATAGGGGATGCCCACAGACACTGCCCTGCGTGGGGAGACAGCAGGGCAGGAAGTCACAGGGCCCTGCTGGGACAAGCAGGAGAAGCCGTCAGGAATTCCTGGTTCCCAGCCTTGTGCTTTCACCTTGAGCCACACCTCTTGGGCTGGTTTATTTCTGACAGTGAATAAAGCTCATAAAATTAATTTAATTACGTTCTTTGTGTCTGATTAACAGCATGAATTAACAAGCAGAAATAGTGAAGCATGTAAACCCCACCTTGGCTGGAAGGAGATACACAAATAACTCGTAGCCAAGGAGACAGACATTAAAGAAAATCTGAGTTTGAGGAAGGAGGGGAAGCAACAAAATGGCTCTGAGTGAAGGGAAAGCTGCAGGAGTGCTCCCAACAACAGACTTTGATAGTGAGGAAGGGAGAGAGGAAGAAGGATGGGCAGAAATCAGGAGGAAGCTCCCAGGGACACAGCYTTACACCAAGTCCAGGAAAAAGAGGAGGGCAAATGCTCTGTATGCATCCCACAGAAGGAAAACACTTGCATGAACACCTGGAATGGAGAACCCGGCCACACCAGGGGCTGGGCATGAGGCAGCACAGCCTCTGCTGAGGGACTGGAGGCAGAYGAATTCCACACAACCTTCAAACACACCACAGAGCCCAGGAGCACGCCAGCTTCTCCCTTCTCCCACTGGGCACCCCCAGGTTACCCTGGGACACCCCCAGGAGCATCTGCCCCGCTGCCACTGCCCCTCCAGGCAGTCACAGCCTCCCCTCCCTCACACCAAACTTCTCCCACTACAAGTSWCTCTTTACACACAGGACATTTGCTCCAGCTTTCAAATCACCACCCAGCTGTGCTTCAGCCAGCCTGCTCCTACCCTGCCTGGGTAGCAGAAGCACCCCGGAGGAGCTGCTGCAGTCCCAGGGAGGACAGAGGTGCCAGCAAATTGCCTGGAAGTGTTTGAGGCCAGGTTGGACGGGGCTTRGAGCAGCCTGACCTAGTGGAAKGTGTCCCTGCCCATGACAGGGAGTGGAATGAGATGAGTTTTAAGGTCCCTTTCCACCCAATCACKCTGTGATTCTGTGATGATTAATTCTGTGGGTGACCCCGCATTCAGTGAGTAAGGAGGAGGAATTAAGGCCAAGGCAACAGGAGAGTTTGGACTCAGACAGCCTGAGCAGCAAGAGAGKAGTTCTGAGACTTGAAATGATGAGTTTTATATTTAACAGTCACTAGGTAAACCCAGTGAGAAACTGGATTAAAGATCACAAGGACTTTGATCCTAGATTACTAAGCATCGCTACCCTGAATGCTTTAATTAAAGGAAAATGAAGTGCTTGTAGTTGTGTTTTCTTTGCTAGATAAACAGGCCCTGCCTGCTGGGAGCCCATCACCAGCAAGCCCTGAGCTCTGCCAGCCTCCTTTCCTGGAAGGAGGGATCAGGAAATGCACCCTTGGAAGCTGTGGGAAGCAGCTGCCTCAAAGCACTGGCCTTGCTTCGGCCACTTTCTGACATCCAGCCTGTCCTGGAGACATTCGTGTTTGCTCAGCCATGGGAAATCAAATAAACAATTTGCCACACATGTAATGGAACTTCTTCCTCCCCGGGGGTTGCATCAYCTGGAGGAGGTGCAGCAGGTTTGAGCYGGGGTACCCACAGCTCCCAGCAGCAGCAGGAGGAGGCTGCAGTCACTATATTCAGGAATCTCTGAGTCAGGGACATGCAAACCTACACCCATTGCACATTGCCTAACTTGTGTTTACTTTGTATGAGAAACCAAGGTGGGGATCAGCAGGAGCAGGGGACTCCTCCAGGCACGGAGCCCTGCAGGAAATGGCCCAGAAACAGGGCCAGGGCTGGAGCTGCTGGGGCAGGACCAGGATGGGCTGTGTGTGGGTCTGGGTACAGCACAGCTGGCCCCTGGGCTGCTGTCCCCACTTTGGGCTGCTGTACCCCTTCCTGGGCTGCTGTCCCCACTGTCCCCCTTTGTGCTGTCTCTTTGGGCTGCTGTCCCTCCTGAGCTGCTGTCCCCCTTCCTGGGCTGTCCCTTTGGGCTCCTGCCCCCTTCCTGGGCTGCTGTCCTCACTTTGGGCTGCTGTCCCCACTGTCCCCCTTTGTGCTGTCTCTTTGGGCTGCTGTACACCTGGGCTGCTGTCCCCCTTCCTGGGCTGTCCCTTCGGATTGCTGTCCCCCCAGCCATAGTGTCCCACTGCCACCGCACCCTCACCAAGCCCCATTCCGGGCAGAACCGCCAGGAGGATGCTAAGGAAGGAGCGATTCACCAGCTGCTCCTCAGGCTCGGGTTTCAGGATTCCCGGCCCTTCCCCTGCACSCCGACCCACACCTGAGCAGAAAGCTTTAGCACTGCCCCTGCAGAACCGCAGCCACGGAAATCAGGCTCCTAATAAGCAGACACAGCAACTTCTTTTCTTTTTTCTAATCCAAACCACATCAGAGAGAAGCTTGAATCCTCCTGAGATTTACGACAGTTAGAAATCAGCAATTTTCCTCCTAGGTTGCAGAGTTGCATGAAACTCCCTGTCACATTTTCATTTTATCTTGGTTTCAGCAGCTTGGCCTTTGGGGTGTAACCACCTCGCAGTTGCTTTCACAGACAATACTTCACCCTGCACAGCTCAGCAGGCAGCGCTTCCATTTTTTTTAATCTTGGAAGAGTTTGTTGGGCTCTTACAGCCACCAAACTTCATCCACAAACTGCTATCTTCTATCTACCTGGCTCCATTACTATTAATTTGGCTCCCTCCTACATGAGCCTCCAGGGCACCGTATTGCAATTAAAACCACAAAGAAACACAAATAAATCCCGAGGAATATGCAACCCTCAGCTCCGTCCTCGCTCGCAGCCCTGCGAGAAACAGGTTTATGAGTAAATAACTCCGACCTGGCAAGGCGCAGATCAAACATGGCGTGGGAAAGCGCGACGGGAAGCAATAAAGTGGATTTTCAGTCACTCATCRGCCTCTGTGAGCCGAGTTTAACCCGCCGGGAGCGGCAGCCGCCCAGCCGAGGCGCGGACACCCCGCTCCCGCTCGGGCCGGCGCTGCCGCCTCCCGGAGCCCCCGAGCGCTCCCGGAGCCCCCGGCCGAGCGGCAGCGGAGCCCCCGAGCCCACCTCACCCTTCTGGCCCCGGACCGCCCCGCCGAGCCCCGCGGCCGCCGGGGACACTGACCGGTGCCGCCCGCGCTGTCCGAGGTCACCTCCTGCGTGAAGATCCAGGGCGGGTTGGTGGCGAACAGGGACGCGGCGCTGGGGCTGGAGTGGCGCTTGCCGAAGAGGCGGCTGAAGGTGCCCTGCACCGAGTGCGGCTGGTGCTTCTTCATGCTGGCCGAGCCGAGCCGCGCCGMGCCGTGCCGGGCATCCCGCGGCACCGGGGGGACGGGGCCGAGAGCTCCGGAGGGGCGGGGACGGCCCCACCCACCCCCGGGCCCGCCCTCCGCCAGGTGCCTCTGCTCTGCCGGGTGCCCCTGCTCTGCCAGGTGTCCCCGCTCCGCCAGGTGCCTCTGCTCTGCTTGGTGCCAGGTTCCCCCTCTCCTCCAGGTGCCCCGCTCCGCCAGGTGCCTCTGCTCTGCTTGGTGCCAGGTGCCCCGCTCCTCCAGGTGCCCCGCTCCTCCAGGTGCCCCTGCTCTGCTTTGTGCCAGGTGCCCCCTCTCCTCCAGGTGCCCCCACTCCGCCGGGTGTCCCCGCTCTGCTTGGTGCCCCCGCTCCGAGAGCCCCGGGCCGCGGGGAGCCGGGGTTCGGAGGGTACCGGGAGCCGGGGTTCCGATAGCACCGGGGCACCGGGAGCCGCTGCGGCCCGCGGGGACGGTCCCGGTGCGGCTGCTGGCCCCGCACGGACAGCCCGAACCCCCGTGCTGTGACCCCTGTGTCCGAGYGCTCGCTGAGCTCCGGAGAGCCCGATGGCACCCTGTGGGCGAGGAGCCTTGCCCCAGCCTCCAATTCCAAACCTCCCTCCCTCAGCCCGAGCACTGAGGGCTCTGCCCTTCCTCTCCCTCCCGTGTTTCTCCGTCCCTGCCGAGCCCGGCTTCCCTGGCAAGGCCAGAAACACCCGGTGAGCCCGGGATGCTCCGAGCCTCGGGGTGCTTTGGATGCACAACCTCGAAGGCGATGGGATTGACCCCAAACCATTTCTAGTTTGGGGTACAAAAGCAAATTTCTAGCACTGGTAGTGATTTTTTGTGCCCTGCAAGTAAAAATTGWGAGTTAATGAGTAACATTGGCTACTAATAAATGTAGGGAATTCTGGAGAACTTTAAACCCAAAATAGTTGTCAAAACATTAACTGTGAAACACAGCTTCCAGCTTCAGGTTACGATCTTACACCTCTTTCTATCTCTACCAAGTTCTGAAAGTCAAAACAGTATAGAACGATTTTTTCCAGTGATAAATATCACTTACTCAATCACTTGAAAATGATGCTTTTCTTGTGAAAAACATCTTCCTTTTTACTTTAAAGAACAAATWAAAGCAACACATTAAATCCCCTGTGATCAATGAAAAATGAGCACTATGATATTCCAAAAGATAAGTCTAATCGTGGCACAGATCCGAGGCAGCACTTAAATMAAGTGAAWCRTGAATGGAAAATGGGGAARRAAAAGGAGAATTAAAATGTTAAATTCAATTCCGTGGCTRCGGTGGAGGAGCTCTGACACTTTAAGGAGTTTCGGGGGATTTCAGCGGGGCTGCGGCTCCGGCGCTGCCTCTCCCTGGCTGGGGCCGCTCTGAGCCCTGCCGAGCCCTGCAATTAGCGCCGTGTCCTGACAGTTATCCTAAGTGCTGTTTGCGAGGC
>NDFG01000005.1:2327179-2384754 GCA_002167245.1 Sporophila hypoxantha | reverse complement strand
AAAGGAAAGGAAAGGAAAGGAAAGGAAAGGAAAGGAAAGGAAAGGAAAGGAAAGGAAAGGAAAGGAAAGGAAAGGAAAGGAAAGGAAAGGAAAGGAAGAAAAATAAAGGAGGAAAGGGAGGAAAAGAAGGAAAGGGAGGAAAGAAAGGAAAGGAATTTTGCCCTGGCACAGCTGGGCACAGGTGCTGTAAGGAAACCACTGTGAGAGGCCACAGGCAGTGCCTGCAGTGACCAGCACGGGGCTCAGGAGGCCACTCTGGCCTTGCACAGGACATTTTCCAAGGGAACCTGCCCACAGGCGCTCCGGGAATGGCCTGGACACACAGCCCGAGCCCGGGAGCCGCCCCTCACCCAGAGCAGGGCAGGGATGCTCTCTCCTCCCAGCCACCCATCCCTGCTGCTCAGCCTCTCCCGGGGTATTTCRGGGTGTGATCCCTCCTTGGCTCCCGTTCCCTCTTCCCTCCATCCACAGCCTCAGCTCCAGCTTTCCAGCCCGGTTATTCCACCCTTGCTCCTGCCCGGCTGCAGGGCACGGAGCAGATGGCAGCCCAGAAACGTCAGGTGGCATTTGCCTTTTCCAAGCCCTCCTGCTTCCCCGTTTAGAGCAGAATCAATCAGTGCAATCCGATCAGTGCAATCCAATTGGAGCCGGGCCCTAAGTCTGGCAATGGGATTATGCAAATGCTGACATCAACGGCCCGGTGAGCGCTGATGGGGCTGCGAGAGATCAGGGCCGGAGTGGCCAGGGCTTTAAAAAGCACCTTGCCGTTTCTCGGCCAAAGATTACACAGTTGATAAGAGGAACGATTTTCCATGGGCTGTGCCAGCTCCGACACCAGCACAGCTCCGTGCCAGCCCTGCCGGGGCTCAGAACAGCCCCAGGCCTGCGGGGTCACACAGGGGGCTCCTGACTGCAGCGCGCAGCTCTCTGGGTGTTAAACTCCCGTGCTCACTCCCATGCAGAAACGTGCAGAAACGTTGTTTTCTTTAGTCACGCTCTCACGGGTTTTGCTGTCATCACACCAAGTTAAACGCAAGAGGCTCCTTCCCAACTCTGCAACAGCATCGTCATCTCTGCCTTATCTCTGTCTTACCCAGCTGCTCCAGCAGCTCCTCCCCTACATTCAATATCTCACACTCACAGGCTACAGTTTCACTCAGGTGCTTACACAGCTCTTCACCTATTTAACAAACAGATACTAGAAACCAAAGGATTTAATAAATATTKCTTTATTCAAGTCGTGTTTTACAAAACTTCCACCAACATCTGTACAAGGGCTCACCAGGGAGGGCAGCTGGCCTGGGGGTCCCCARACAGCCCCTGCAGAGCCTGGGCTGACCAGGGGAGCAGAATTGCAGAATTTGAAGCGTTTCAGTGAAGCAGCAAAATGCAATTCTATGAACTAAACAGCCTCTCTAAATCCGTGCAAGGAGCAGGGGGTGTTACCTGGGTTGAGATGATGAAATGTAAGGAATTCTTAGAGATTTGTACCCTCCAAAGAAAACATTTTTTCACAACTGGAAAATCAATAAATGTGAATGTTTTCATCCAGGCTCTCAAGTGTCAGAAGTCAGATTTTTCTCTCAGATCTTGAGCTGATGAACTATTGACCAGAGAGAGCTTTGAGCAGCTGCCTCAGAGCAGCAGAAAGCACAAGTCTAATCAGCCCTGATAAGTCAGCACAGCACAAACTGCTCACTATTTACAGAGAACTCATAGAAAGGCTATTTCAAAGTGGAAATGTGCACAATCTGAACTCCTGCACTGATTGTGTCTAATCCTGAGCACTTCCCCATGGAATTTAAACACTGGGTAAACTGACAAGACCACAAACCAGCACACTAATCAGCTAATGACAGCTACTACAGTCCTAATTAAAGGCCACAAAAAAGGGGTTGTAAATCTTTTCATTGGTATGACCTGGCCCACTGATCCCATAGGAAAATTCAAATGGAACAGACCAGCTCGTGTTATTTTCCTGGGGGGTTTTCTTCTTTCAAATGAACCAGTAAATCCAATAAAGGTGAACCAAGATATTGATTCAACCCAAATTCTTTTCCCACATACATCTATGTAGAAACACGGGTTAGAACAGCAGAGCTCAGCCTGCAACTTGKGTAAATTCTGTTTCTGTACTCTGGGGCTAAATTAAGTCCAGTGTAAAACCACTGTACTGCAATTTTTGTCACTTTTCCCACTTTTCAAGGCCAGTTTGGACAGGGCTTGGAGCAASCTGAAGTGGCAGGGCAGGGGGCTTGGAAATGGAGGAGCTTTCAGGCTCCTCCCAGCCCAAACCATCCATGATTTCTGATTCTGTGGTCCTGCCAATGGAGCAGCACAAATCCTCCCATTGCAGAGACACTGCCAAGCACAGCCCTGCCCTTCCCTCATCTCTGCTCCCACACCAACCTTTTCCCAGTGCAGTGAAAATCCCGGAGCTCCCCGGGCTCATCCCCCCTCCCAGGGCAGGAGAAGCTGCTCCAGTGAGGGTTCCCCAGAACCAGGGGCTCAAATCCCGGAGCTCCCCGGGCTCATCCCCCCTCCCAGGGCAGGAGAAGCTGCTCCAGTGAGGATTCCCCAGAACCAGGGGCTCAAATTCTGGAGCTCCCCAGGCTCATCCCCTCCCAGGGCAGGAGAAGCTGCTCCAGTGAGGGTTCCCCAGAACCAGGGGCTGGAAGGGGCTGAGTCCCACCTGGGCTGTTCTGAGCTCTGAGTGGGGCTGGGAAATGCCAGAGTTTGGAGCCAGCATCCCTCAGCCCCTCAGGCTCTGGGCAGGCTGCAGGAGCAGCCTCTGGTGCCAGGAGGGGCAGGAAGGAGCTGCTGCTGCTGCTCCTGCCCAGCCCTGAGGTTGTTTCCCTCAGCTCTGTGCTGCCCTGGCCCCTGCTCAGACCCAGGTCTCATTTCTGGTGGGGTTGTGTTGGACACGAGCAACAGCAAAGGCTACAAACACACACAGAGACCCCCAGAGCCCCCACAGCCCTGTGCTGCCCGGCAGGGTGAGCCGCGGCCAGGCTGCTCTGGGACAGCAGCCGGGCTCCATCCCGCTGCCCTGGGACAGCAGCCGGGCTCCATCCCGCTGCCCTGGGACAGCAGCCGGCTCCATCCCGCTGCAGGGAGCCAGCAGAGTTTGCTCCTCGGGTGTAACCAAAGAGCAGAGCTGGCAAACACGGGGTTGTGTACACAGCAAGACTGATTCATGGGCCAGAAAGAGTCCCTGGGTACCAGCAGTGCCCAGCACGTGGGTTTTACAGCAGAGAAGGCTCCTTAAACCACTCGGGTTTTCATCTGGATGCTGAGATGGAATTAAAAAGGAAAGTCGTTACCAGGCTAGAGGGAGGAAGGGTCACACCTGGGGCTCAGSAGCCGTTCCAGCCCCTCTCAGAACAAAGCACTCTTCCTCCTCTGCTCGGTGATCCAGCCCCCGGGGTTCACATCCATTTGCAGCATCTTCATCACCCACTTGTCCTTCCTGGCCCCGTCAATGAACTCGTCAAGGGACAGCTGCCCTGTGGGTGGGAGCGGCGACAGCAGATAAGAGAGGAGGAGGAGGAGGAGGCAGGGTTCCACCCAGCTTTCAGATCAAACACTGCTCAGGCTCGATCTCAGGGGATCCCCCAGCTCTGCAGCCCAAGGACAAGCCAGGGGCTGTGACCCAGCGTGTGCCCCCTGCCCCATCCCAACGGGACACTCCGGATGCTGCAGGGGCTCAGCCAGGCCCTTCCAGGACCCAGCCAGGTCCTGCAAGGCCCAGCCTGCCTGGAGCCAGTGTCTGCACCCAGCTCCTGGGGCTGGGGCCTGCCCTGGGCCTGCTGGGGCTGCAGAGGGTGGGATCTGAGTGGCACCAAAGGTGCCCCAGCAGCGACTCCTCCGTGTTTTACACTAAAATAACAACGAAAAGGATCTCACCCTGCTCCACCAAGAGACTTTTGGCTCTGTGCAACAGAGCAGAACCAAGCCCAGCTGTCCATTGTGAGAACACAACAGAGCGCAGGGATCTCTGGCCAGCCCAGCTCAGGGGAGCTCTCAGGAATGCACCTGGGCATCACTCACCATCCCCGTTCTCATCCACCAGCTGGAATATCCTGTCCACCACCTCCTCCGGGGTCAGCAGCGGGGTCCTGTCCTCCACGTCCGACCAGCACACCTTCTTCAGCCTGTAGATGGACTGAAAGCAGCTCCCAGGTCAGGGGGATGAAAGCACTGAGCTCTGTCCCCCTGTGGCTGTGAAGGCCTTTCTCCAAGGCTGGGGTTTAACCTTTCTGGAAAGATCTGCCCCTCAGCAGCTCAGATCTGCAATGGAGCCCCTGACCTCATGGCTGCACATCAGTGACCCCATTTGCTCTGTGAGGCTGCTGCCCTCCTGCTCTCCTGACACACACGGGCAGAGCTCAGGGCTCCTTTGCAGAGAACAAGGTGAGAGTTTCACAGATGGGGAAAATCACAGGCCTTGGGTGGGAGTTTTTGCTGGCACCCAAAGGCAGGCACAGCTGGCCTGGCCCAGCCTGGGGAAGCTGTGCCCAGGCTGCAGCTCAAGCCTGGCTCAGCTCACGTTCTGAGCCACAGTTTCTGCTCCCCTTGCCAGGGGAAAGGCCCAGGCTGTACCTACCCTGCCATGGCACCGCCTGTCCGTGGTTACCTTCGCTGCTCAGGTTGAAGGGTTTTGTGTCAAGTCTGCCCAGAGAGAGGATTAGCAGTGGCCTCACAGTTCTGGGCACTTCTTGGCTGACCTGGAAACTGCAGTGGGAGGCACATCTAGATGTGTATAATGCCCAGAGAGAGGATTAGCAGTGGCCTCACAGTTCTGGGCACTTCTTGGCTGACCTGGAAACTGCAGTGGGAGGTGGCCCAGACAGGCTGGCCTGCTTTCCCAGCTGCTGCAGGTGACCAGCTGCTCACCATCCTGCCCACAGAGAGCCCCGTGCCCCAGGGAGGGCCCTGCACATCCCTGGGGTGCCCAGGTGGGCATGAGCAGTGCTCCCCGGCCTCAGGAGCACAGGTACCTGTGCCTGGCCGCCTGCTCAGCCCCACAGCACCCTTGGAACCCCATTACCACAAACCCCACACAGCTCAGGGCATTGCCAAAGAGCAGGGATTGGGCAATGCCCACCTACCTCAACGATTTCCAGCAGCTCAGGTTTGTCTATGCAGCCGTTGCCATCCTTGTCGTACACTTTGAATGTCCACCTCAGCTTGTGCTCCAGCTTCCCCCTCAAAACCAGGTTCAAGGCAGCCACGTATTCCAGGAAATCAATGGTGTTGTCCTGTGCCAACACAGAGGCAGCAGCTGGGTGACACTTGGCCGGGCAGAGAGCTGATGGAGAAGTGCTTTGCAGCTCCCAGAAAAGCTGGTCAGAGCTGCCAGCAGGACAGGGCAGGGACAGGAGCTTGCTTGGCACTCAGGAAGGTTTGTGGCAGTTCAGGCTCTGCAGCCAGGCTGGGCTCCTCCTCCCATCCTGCACCCACCAGCACCCCCAGAACCAGAGTCTGTCCTGTTAGGAAAGCTCCTGTAAATTAGGAATGAGACTTCATCTTTTACGCACAGTTTGCTCTGCTGCCTTTTCCCCACAACTTTCATAATGGAATTTGGGACCCGAACCTTTCATTTTTCTCAGGAATTTGGTTTTTCACAACTTGGAATTCTGAGACAAGCCTGACCTGCCAACATCTTCCACGGCCTTTTTAAATCCTTTCCCACAAACTGACTTTTGCTGCCACTTCAATCAGATTTTGACCCTATTTTCAAAGGGAGCTTAGGGGAGATGAGTTGATCAGGGATGAACAGCCTGAGCCCCCTTTTCCTGTATTGATACAAGGAACAAACATCCCCACRGCTRGAACATGATCAGGAGCTTCAGGAAAAGAATAATTTCCCCATTTGGCAATTGCTGCTCAGCCAAGGCAGCTGAGARCCCAGAGCATGCCAGGCTGCCCTGCAGCAGGGCAGGGATGCAGGAGCTGTGGCTAAACCCCAAATCCCACTCTCCCCAGGTGTCCCATGRMAAATATGGCAAAGGGAATCAAAMMCAGAATGTCTGAATTGTCCAGCATTCCTCTGCTTTTGGAAAGCAGAGCTAAAATCGATATTTTATCACAGACCAGCTGCTCGTACCTGCCACAGACACTTCCYCCAACACAGAACGAGCCTGGGTAGGATTTTCCTGCACTGYAATTTCCCCTCTAYCTCAACACAGAAATATTTTTGCCATGTGGGAGCCTTGGCTATTTGAGGGCCTCAAAGTGTGACAGCCTAAGTTTCAACTTTTTAATCCACCCTTAGTCCCTTAAGGGGACATTCTGACCTTAATTTAGGTGGAGATTTGAGGAGACAAATCCAGGCCAGCCTGTGCTCCTTCTCCTGCCCTCGCTGTCCCTCGTTATATATATAATATACAGAAATAAGTGACTGCAGAACCYTCTCAGCACTTACCCCATTCTTGTCAAAAGCCCTGAACATGTTCTCCACATACTCTGCTGCTTCCTGGTTGTCCTGGACCCCGAAGAACCTCTTGAACTCGTGCATGAAGAGGGTCCCACTGGGACATTCCACCACAAACTTCTTGTACCATTCCTGCAGCTCTGCAACATCAATCTCCCCTTGCTCCCCTTCAGCATTGGTGAACTGCTGCCCCATTTTCCTCGGRAAAGCAGGATGAAAAACAGAAGAAAAAGAAGAACCCTGCCAAAGTCCTTTGTTATTTTTCTTCTCTCTGTCCCGTGCCTTCCTCTGATGCTAGTGCTGTGTCTTGCTATGTCACCTTCCCTTTTTTGTGCTTTATTTTCTGTTCCTSCTCCCTGCCCAGCTGCTGGCAGCTCCGTGCACTCCCCAGGAGATCTCAGAGTGGCTCCTGTGCCCCGGAGCACTGAGCACTGGGCACGGATAAAAATAACTAAAGATCATTAGGAGATTCCCACCCATGAGCCCCAGAGACCTTCAGATGTTCTGAGCTGTGCCCTATTTAGAAGCAAACTCCAGGGGCTCAGGGTCTTTCTGCACATTAATGCCTCCCTGTCAAAGAATTTGGGAGCAGAGGTTCCCTGTGCACACAACACACAGCCCCTCTCTCTGTGCTGAAGGGTTTTCTAGGGGAAAAGGGGGATTATAGGGGAAGGAACATTAATCTTTGCAGTGCTGGCTTGTGTGCCCTGCCTGTGGGGGTTGCTCCAGTGAGATGGGGCACAGGAAAAACAACAACTACAGAGAGGGGATCCTGAGAAAACAAACACTTCCACAGAAAAACCTGCTGGTGGATCAAATGAATGGAACGCCTGCAGCAGGCTGTGAGACAATTAGTGATACACACTACATACACACATTCCTCTTACTGCCACATCTCCATCTTAAAGCTTTMAGMTAAAMMGAGCAGSAGTTGTTTATTTCCATATTTTTAGAGCATTTTCTCCTTATTCCCTTCCCCTCTTTGTGTCCATGGAATTTCTCCTGCTTTTCCCTTCCCCTGAAGCTCATTTATGGCTCTGATGACAGACACAAAGTGCAGCTCTTCCCTGGGCTGGCTCCTTCTGCTCAGCACCACTCAGAGCCCCTTCCTCTTCCTCACAGCCACCAGCCTTTCTGCTCCCCAGCCCCATTGTTCTGAACCCCACCAGTATCTGTGTCAGTGGAAAGAATGACCTRAGCTATAAATGTGCCCAAGCCAGCCCAATATCTTCATTAAGAGGATTGGAGCAGCATTAATAGGAAACCATAGATTCTCTTATCCTACATGCCAAGGCCCAGGTGGATTTAAGCTGCTCATTTTTTGGAACTTTTTTTGGTGTTGGTTAGGTAAGAAGAGCCTCTCTCATGGAAGAATGCTGGTTAAGAACCTGGCTGAAATTTGAATTTGATATTGCAGAACAGTGGAGCAATTCATGCTGCACTGTCAGAGTGGGGTTTGGTCTGAATCCACTCACACCTGCAAGTGACCCAGCAGTGGTACTCTGTGTGTATATATATATATATAAAAATATATTTATATATACACACAGAGATTTGCAGAGTTGTGTTTGAGGATACCCAGGCAAGGTTTGCTTTCACTTAAAAGAAGAGCAAAGAGAGGACAGAGACAACACAGCAGAAGCCTGGAGGTGGATGGGAAGGGCCAGAGAAGCTGCCAGAAAATTTAGGACTGTTCTATTTCAGTTAAAGCATTTCTATCTAATGATATTCTTGCCTATCCTCGTGCCTAGAAGAATGCAACACAATATTGAACTCAGCCCTTCCTTCTGGGAGTGCTTCAGCCCCTGACTCGGAGCKGCCTCATCCACAGCAGAGCAGCTGTGGGGCTGCCCACCAGAAAAATAACAATTAATCTATCCCCCGTTTTCCTCTTCACTAGAGCTACTGGAAAGAAGTATTTGGTAGCCACAGTCATGTTTATAAACGATTTTATATAATTTTGGGGATTATCTTGGCTGGTGAGTCCAGGAGCTCTCCCTGGTCACAAAGAGGGGCTGCCAGGACAGGGTGGGAAGGATTTGTTCCTTTTCCCTGCAGCACAGCTGGGGAGTTTGGGATGTGCTGGGGTGAAGCCTCTCCACCATTTTGTGCTGCTCTCCTGCACGGAGCTGCCTGCTGGAATGTGAGTGCTGAGAGCACACAGCAAGACTCCACATGCCCAGGACATTGTCTTGACTCATTGCATAATTTTGTTTTGCCTTATGGGAACTTGGTGATCTGTTCCCAGGAGAGAAAATGGTTCCTTTTTGTTTTGATGACTGCAATCTTCTCCAGCTGGGAACAAAGGGCTGCAGAGACCTGGAGTACAAAGCCCAGCTGCTGCTGTTGCAGGTATCATGACATACAATCGTGTTGATAAAATAGTGATATTAATTTGGCACTGAAATAAAGTAAATCCTAAAGCTCCTGGTATGGAAATKCCTCTGCACATCCTCTGTGTGCTCTGCAGACTGCACTGGAGGAGCTGCTGTCTCAGCCAGCAGGATGTCACTTCWCAAGGTACAGTTTATCAGCCAAAAGTTCTCTTCATTTGATTAAAAAAAATGATGCAGTTAGAGATAAATATAGGCAGAGAGAAGTAAAAATAAAAAGCATAATTTCTAGAAACCACCACAGTGCAGAGGCTGGGGCAGTCTGTGTGCCTGAAGGAGCAGGAGCAATGCTCTGGGTGTTGTGTCAGAGAGAACACTTTGGATGATCGGTTACAGACAGGTAACACCTGCCTGCACATCCTGCCTCATGAGCTGTCCCTGCATTATCACCTCTGCAGCTGCAGAGCCGGGCAGTTTCCCAGCCAAGAGCCTGGAGAAAGATGTGCAGCTGCTTTCCCGTCAGCTGCCTACCCCAGCGTGCTGCCACACGCCTCAGCACGGGCTGGGAGAAACTCAGCAGGGAAATAAAACCACCAAASCCTGCACAGGGCTGGGCAGACTCATTAGTTTGGCATCTGTGTCGGTGCTGGGAAGGCAGCAGGGGCTGTGGCAGAGGCAGCAGGCACACTGCCTGCCTGACCAGCTGCAGGGACGCTGCAGGCAGGACTGGGCCTTCTCCCAGGCTGCACTTCAGCAATCCTCAGCCAGCTGCTTTGCCACATTGCTCCATTTTTAAAATCCCCCGGCCCTGACCTGCCCCAGGACCTCTCCTGCAGCTTGGGTGTCTGAGTGTCCTTCCAGTGTGCCAGGGAAGGGCAAACCCTGCCCAGGCACTGCCAGGGCAGCAGCAGAGCGAGCAGCAGCACTGGTGTCCCCYTGCACAGCAGCCCCCACAAGCACAGCCAGCCCAGAGCATCCTGCCCTTTCCCTGTGGGACAGAGCTGTGCACAGCAGGAATGCAGGAGCTTTGTGCTGCCCTGGCTGAGGAGAGATCAAAGGTCCTGCAGGGCTTGCCCTGGAGTCCAGCCCAATTTCTGCCTGTGCCTCTTCCTGGCTGCTCCCAAAATTGTCCTGCCACTGCATGCTTTACACAGCAGGAATAGCAGGGGTGTTCCACTGCAGGAGCTGCTGTSCCCTGATTTACATGTCAGGAATGGTCAGGTACCACTAAGGGAACCCATCCACCAGCACAGAGAGCGCTGACCTCGGAGTGTCACATCTGCTGTCATGCTTATTKCCAGGAAGATTTTCTGATGTGCTGACAAACTCCTGCAGGTTTCCTCTGAGTGCAATTCCATGCTGAATGAAGCCTGAAATGTTTACCTTGCCCTTGGTATCCAGCAAGGCAAACTTGCCCAGAAAAAGAGTGGCTTGTTTTGTCTCCATGAATATCTCCGAGAATGTGTCCAGTTCCAGCCTCTTGGCTCAGGACTGAGCTGTGGGTGTAAGTCAGCCTTCCCAAAGCCAGGGCTCAGTATTTTCCACAGTGTTCATGATGAGAAGGAGAAGGGAAATTCCCATTTTTTTTCTGGTTCATTGAAACTGAAAGGTGAAGCACTGTATGATCCTTGAAACCAAGATTCACCACTGAGTCACGGCTCTCCACCTACGAGGAAAATAAATAAGACGCGAGGCTGGAGGGCAGGAGCCTGCAGAGGGACCAGGGAGAAGCTGCTGAGCCCCTTCCCAGGGGTAGGTGGGGATGGAACCCAGAGCGGGGATGGAACCAGGGAAGAGGGACGTTTTTATGCTTTACAGAGAAAAAACTGTGTGCCTGTGGCTTTGATCAGAGCTGACTTTACGGTTTGGCTTCATCCTGTGCCTGGATATGGATTTTTATGGACGGATATGGATTTATATGGATTGATATGGATTTATATGGATGGATATGGATTTATATGGATGGATGGATGGATGTGGGACAAGAGCAAATGTACTAAGGTTGTGCTAAGGGAGGTGTAGATTGGATATTTAGGAGAATTTCTCCACTGAAAAGATGGACAAGCATTGGAACAGGCTGCCCGGGGAAGCAGGGAGCCACTGTCCCTGGAAGTGTTCAGAGCCCTGCGGATGTGGTGCCGAGGGACACGGTTTGGGGGTGGACCCGGCACTGCTGGGTTAATGTTTGGACTCGATGATCTTCGAGGTCTTTTCCAGCCTTCATCATGCCGTGATTCTGTGACTCAGCTGAGTATGCTTTGAACTGTGAAAAAGCCCAGGAACTTAATGCTTTCTTCCCAAAATATTCCATTTAAAAGGCAAAGATATCCCGCTTAAAAGCAAACTTCCTTTCCTAAACACTCCATTTACCTGGGGAAAAAAAAATATCCCGTTTGGAAGTTTCCTAMATATTCCGTTTGACAGGAAAAGGGCCGCGGCAGAAGGGCAGGGGTGCGGAGAGCTCCACTTGCCCCGGGATCTGCGGGAGCGGCGCGGGGCGGGGCGGGCGGCGCGGCTGCGCCGAGCGCACCTGGGCAGGTGAGGGGCGGGCCGGGCCAGGTGAGGCGGGGCGGGCCGGTGAGGCGCGGCCGCCGCTGCCCGAGCGCCGCTGCTCTACACGCGGGCCCCGCGGGGCGGCCCCGAGCCCCCGCGGGACGGACCCGCCCCAGCCCCACGGCCGGACGGACAGACGGACGCACAGACGGACGGGGTGAGCCGTGCGGGGCGCGGGGATCGGGCGGTGCCGGCCCCGGAGCCGCCCGGCCCGGGAGCCGCCGGGCGCGGCCCCGTCCCGCGGGGGGCTCCGGGCGGAGCGGGCGCGGAGCGGGGCTCGGAGCGCGGCTCGGAGCGCGGCTCGGGCACCGCGGGGCTCCGTGCGGGGCTCCGCAGGCTGCACTGCCCGGCCCCGGGGCGAGGGCGGCGGTGCGGGGGCGCCGCGCGGGTCCGGGAGGGCAGAGCCCGCTGCKAACGCCGATTTAGCGCTCCTTGCTCCGCGGGCAGCGCCGGGCTAGCCCCGGGCTACGCCTTCCTMTCGGTGTAAAGCGAGGCCTAAAGTTAGGGCAAGGCTGGTGTGTTCCCCCACCCCCTGCAGTCTTCGGATCGCAGCTGTTGCGCCCCAAATCCCCACACTTTGTGTAACAACTCGTGCCCCTTCCAATTTCAGGGGCTGCACGGCCGTGGCAGGGGCTGAGGTGCCCAGATTGGGGTGTGCAACTGGGAATTCAAAGAGTTGATGTTGTTCGGGGGTGTGGGTGGCAAAGGAGTATGTAAACAAGCTCTGAAATGTGGGAGCCCAGGTTCCCGGTGCAGGAGGTGATTCAGCGTCGGATGGCAATTCAGCCTGTTTCTCTGTGGAAGGTTTGCCTTTGAAAAATGAAGACAGGTCCATGAAATCCAGATAATATAGTCAAGCAAAGGTAATGAGCAAGGAGAGGGGTCTGGGCTCGCAGCAGTGAACCCCAAGAAAGACCTTCCATCTTCAGGGCTTTAATGGATGAGATGGAGCAGGAATGCTGAGTATATTTGGATCTCAGGCGAGGAGCAAAGCATCTGTGCAGCAAAGCTGAGTTGGGCTTCAGGATGGTTTTTCTGGTGCTCCATGGGCTGTTGAACTGTCTGGGACCTCACCAGGGCCCCGAGTGTCACCACAGCTGACCGGGCTTCCCTGACCTTTGGTCACTCCTCTGCAGCCCTTGGGGAATGGCTGCAGCTGTCTGCTCCTTCCTGACTTGGAGTGGCTCTTGTTGGGCTGAATGTCTCCAAGGAGAAATTAATAAATTAGGGTACAGGCAGTAATTACATCACGACCAGAGATGCATTAGCAGCACAGGGATGTGCTAATTATCCTACCCAGCACCCAGATTGAGTGGAATAAAAAGGAGCTGGACAGTCCCTGGTTTGTGCACCAAGGAGCCTCTTGCCTTAGGTGCAGGATCCCGTGTCTGTGAGTGTGCCCGGGCATTCCCCCAGGTGATCTGGCATTGAGGTGGAACCCACCGATGGATGTGCGCCGGCATTCCCAGGTGTCTGGCATTGGGTGGAACCCACGTGAGTGTGCCCGAGGCATTCCCCAGGTGTCTGGCATTGAGTGGAACCCGACCATGGATGTGCACGGGCATTCCCCAGGTGTCTGGCATTGGTGGAACCCACCGTGGATGTGCCCAGGCATTCATTCCCCAGGTGTCTGGCATAGTGGAACCCACCGTGTGAGTGTGCCCAGGCATTCATTCCCCCAGGTGTCTGGCATTAGTGGAACCACCGTGAGTGTTGCCCAGGCATTCCCCAGGTGTCTGGCATTGGTGGAACCCACCATGGATGTGCCCGGGCATTCCCCAGGTGTCTGGCATTAGTGGACCCACTGGATCGAAGTTGAAGGTTGTGAGAGGCGTGACTCACCGTCTGAGCCCAGCAATGGGATTCAATTGATTGTTTGCTCTCAGTTATTGTGTCAACAAGTCATTGGTGATAAAAGGTCATAAAGCATTGTAGTGCTGAGTGCTGGCAGACGCTGTCTGCGGGCCCAGGGACAATCCCTGCCAGCACCCCACCTCGTCACCCGACTCCTTCGTGCACCAAATCCTTCCTGTCTGAGGATTTGAATTTACTCTGTGTCTTGCAAACGTGTGTGCACAGCACACGTTATTAGCAGGAGACTGCTTGTAATGTTAAGTGAGTATGTAACGTTAAAAGAAAATGGTGGAAAGCAGTCGCAAAGAAAGGATTCTTCAAAAATGTCACTTTTTTTTTTCCTTTTCAGAGGAATCAGTACCTTTGATTTTGGTCTCAATTCCAAGTCCAGGAATTAACTTGGACTTTGTGTCTTTGCAAGCACGCTTCTGAAGGTTTAATTCTGACAGCATTTTCAACATGGAGAACCAACACAGCAGAGTTTCAGGAACACTAAAATAATTTTGATGATTGCTTCCTGATCCTTTGCAGCTCCTGGGAAACAGTCTGGTAATGTGCCCACACATTTTCAAACTATTATTTAAAAATGGTTTGCAGTTGAAGCCGAACATTTTCCTTGCAGAAAAGATAAACAGATAAACTGATTGTGTTTGGATTAATTTTGTGTGAGCGCTTGCCTCTGAATGGGATCTGCAGGTATTTGAACAAATAAAAACCTGTTCCTGGACTAGTTCTTGGAATAGGATTTTTTTTATCTTCTCCATCTCTGCTACCAGAACACATTTTGCAATTCCTCCAGCAATATTCAGGGCTTATGGCAAAGGTTTTACTTGTCCTGTAACTGCTTTATTAAATGGGAATATTTGTAATTTCTCACCTCTGTTTCAGGATTTACAAAGGAAATATGGAGAATGCACCCTCTGAGCACACGCGTGTGCAGAAATCCCCTCTCAAAATCTAAAGACACTGAATGTTGCCTCTTCTTAGAGCGAGGGAGACACATTAAATCTGTTTGTTTGGCTTTGTTCTACACAAGGAAAATATTGTTGGCTGGCTGCAATTGTATGAGCAGCACAGGGTTGCTAAACAAAAACATTAAGTAAACAGCAGTCGATTTTAGCAGCAGTGCAGGCAGACCTGCAGTTCATGTCCTTCTGGTTAAACATCCTGGTTATTACAGGTCACTGCTGTTTGCCAGTGATTATGTGCATTCAGGGCATTCATGGAAAAGTCATAAAATGACTTTCAGAGTCTGTGGCTGTGGTAGAGCAGCCCCTGTGCCTCAGCTAAACCCTCCAGTCAGGGTGAGCCTTTTCTCTCCTCAGTGAGAGTCTGACAGGGCTGCGAGGAGCAGAGATCAGATCAGCCACCTTCTCAAGGTGTACGTGGAGGCTTTGGAAACTCTGCTGCCTGTTCTTGCTGTGGCTTGTTGGTGCCTTTATCTCCTGCTCGGGGCTTACAGCCCAGCTCTGCTCAGGGCTCGTGCTCCGTGTGCTTGTTGAGCACAAATAATACCCTGGAAGCCTGAATGTGAGCTGCTGTCCCTGTARCAGCTCTGGGCTCCCTTTGGGAGGTGTGTGTGACTCTCCCTGGCAGAGGAGTCACCCAGCTGAATCTGAATTGGCGCTCTCAGGGTGCAGTACCATAAAAGCAACAGCAGTTACACAGCACAGGGCCCTTTCTCATTACATGAATTCTGTTTCTTTGAAGCCAGCGAGGCTCGAGTAACCTCCAGCAGTGGCTCTGCTGTCCCCCCTTGCAGAGCATGGCCCTCCACCCGCGCAGGGTGCGCCTGAAGCCGTGGCTGGTGGCCCAGGTGGACAGTGGCATGTACCCCGGGCTGATCTGGCTGAACCGCGAGGCCAAGCGCTTCCAGATCCCCTGGAAGCACGCCACCCGGCACAGCCCCCAGCACGAGGAGGAGAACACCATCTTCAAGGTGAGACGGGGGGGCTCGGGCATCCCAGGGCTCTGCAGCACACACAAAGGGCTGGATTGTTGGCCCAGGAGCTGGACAGGCAGCTCGGGAGCTGCTTGCAGGCACATTTTATTTATCTGACCTCAGAAAAGCCACTTTGTGCACCTGGATGCCAAGCTTGGCACTGCCTGGGATGGTGTTSAGTTCTTTAACCCTTTCCCACCACCAAAGGCCGGGTGCTGTGTGATCCTTGGTCTCTGGAAAAGGATTGCTGTTGGCTTCATCTGCTCAGGCTGGGATGTGGTCACTGGCTTGGTCTTGGCAGCAAACCGTGAAATGCTGTTACATAAGCCTTAAGAGGTCCACCACAAGCTCATCACAAGCACTCATCGCTGCTGTCCCTAATATTCTTATCCCAAGGGATTCACTGTAACTCCCTCTACTCCTTTGAGGAATTTCTGACCTTTGTCTTGGAGGCATCTTGGACCAATAATCAGATTTTGGGGTGAGAGAGGGAGAGGCCAGCTGGATGTCTGTGGCTGTCCTTCCACTCCATTTTAACCGAGTCCATTCCTCCTGCACAGGCTCCCTGTCAAAAATGACTTCTGGTGTTGAATCTGAGACCCACAAAACCTCTAACCCAGAAGTGTGAACATTCTTTTGGAATTTGGCTTTACATCTTTTTTTCCTCCACTTTCTTTTAATAGAAAAACTATTAAAGTGGGAATTTCCTTTTTGTTATCACRAGAGCTCTACCTAAGACTTCTGCAAGAGAAGGATTTTACGGTGGATTTSTTTGGAGGTTTGGTTTCTGATAAAAGCTGCTCTGTGGGAAGGGCTGGACTGAGCTGGCTGTACTTTGTCCCCAGGCCTGGGCCGTGGAAACGGGAAAGTACCAGGAAGGAGTGGATGAGCCAGACCCTGCAAAGTGGAAGGCCCAGCTCCGATGTGCACTTAACAAGAGCCGGGAGTTTAATTTGATGTACGATGGCACCAAGGAGGTGCCCATGAACCCGATTAAAATTTATGAAGTGTGCGACATCCCACAGTCGCAGGGATCAATCATTAATCCAGGTGAGGGCCTTGCTGACACGGGCTGGCTCCTGGGCAGGCATTGCTCTAAGGGAGCTCCTTCCCTCTCGGCATTAACTCTGCAGCTGCCCTTGTGCAGCAGGAGCAGCTCCCAGGTGAAGCCTGTACTTTAACTACAAGGACTTTGAACCATCCTTTAGTCCTGAAATTAATAAAGCTGCACACAGTTGTATGTTTTCCTGCTAAACAGTCTAATATTGGTAATACTGTGTCTTACTTCATCAATACTTAACCTTCACTTTCTAGAATTATATATTAAACTGAAATTAGYGTGTTGTATGGATTAGATTTATCCTTTTTTACTGAAATTTGRAAAATACACAAATTAATATCCAACATGAAGACGATCTTTTGCCAGTGTTTCATGCTGATCATCCACCCACAAGAATGTGCTTGTTTGCAGGTTCCACTGGCTCAGCTCCATGGGATGAAAAGGATAATGATCTTGATGATGAAGAGGAGGAAGAATTGAATCAATCTCAGCATGTCCCAATTCAAGAGACRTTTCCATTTCTTAATATCAATGGTTGGTGGCACRGACTGATGTATTAGTGAAGGTATTTGTTTGTAAGTTGCTGCATGCTTGAAATAAAATCTTGATTTATTGAGGAGTTGTTGCCTTTTTGCAGATTCTCCGATGGCTCCAGCCAGTGCAGAAAACTGCAGCCCTGAAACTGTGTGGCCAAAGAATGAACCTCTGGATATGGAAATGCCCCCAACGGCGCTGCAGCACGACTTCTTCAGCAGCCCCGAGCTGTGGATCAGCTCCCTGCCAAGTACGTGCGTGGGCTTGTAACAGTGCTTCTGCTTTTGTGCTTTAAAACCCCACAGAAAAGAGTGTTTTGCCTTTTTTCCTGTGGCTGTTTGTGAGTGAGTGAGTGAGTGAGTGAGTGAGTGAGAAGAACTTGTGTAGTTTAAATAGAATTGAATGTGGTGTAAATATCCCTGTGAGGGCAGCAGGGCTTGTGTGGTGTCCCTGCTCCTGGTGCTCCAGGAAAAGCCACACTGATGGTTTCTCTCTCAGTGACAGACCTAGAAATCAAGTTTGAATATCGAGGRAAGGAGACCGGACCCACGACGACCGTGAGCAACCCGCAGGGCTGCAGACTTTTCTAYGGGGAGCTGGGTCCTATGCCAGACCAGGAGGAGCTCTTTGGGCCCATCAGCTTGGAGCAAGTCAAGTTTCCAGGGACAGAGCAGATCACCAACGAGAGGCAGAAGATCTTCACGAGCCGGCTGCTGGATGTTATGGACAGGGGACTGATCCTGGAGGTCAGCGGCCACGCCATCTACGCCGTGCGCCTCTGCCAGTGCAAGGTGTACTGGTCTGGGCCCTGTGCCCCCTCCTCCACCACCCCAAACCTCATCGAGAGGCAAAAGAAGGTCAAGCTCTTCTGTCTGGAAACCTTCCTAAGCGGTAGGTGCTTCTGCTTCTGGAGAACAGCTTTGGACACCRGGCATGGCACTGTTGTCTGCACTGGGCTGTGCCTGGGTGCACCAGGTGTGGACAGCAGGTCAGGGCCACTGCTCCCCTGACTTGGAGTGGGTGTGTGGCAGGAGAAGGGCACTGTACACTCATTTAATGCTCTGAGAGACACCAGAGGGCCTTGCTTTTAAAGAAAGCACCTGACGTGCAAGGGGTGAGCTGTAACTGTGTGAGAGGTGGCAGAGGACTGTGTAGGTAAGACCGGGGTGATGCAATGAGGTGGGATGTCATGGGTGTTTCCAGCCTAAAGAGGACAACCCTGCAGCTCTGCTTTTCCTCCTAGAGCTGATTGCCCATCAGAAGGGACAAATTGAGAAACAGCCACCATACGAGATCTACTTCTGCTTTGGAGAAGAGTGGCCTGATGGAAAACCCAGGGAGAGGAAGCTGATTGTGGTGCAGGTAGGGCACTGGGGCTCTGGGGTGAYGTGTGCCAGCCTTGTTTGGTTTGGGATCAATTCCCATGGATACTGAGACCTGTTACTTTCTGCTGTGGCTTCTGACACCAGGAAACCTCCAGTAAGACTGGTGGTTTGGGAGAGCAAACACAAATGTGACATGTGCTGAATAGAATTGGTTTGTGAGTGCACTTTAGGGTATTGTGGAAACCATCTCTGCATCCAGGACAGGGGCTCCTGCAGAGAAGCAGGGACATTCCACATGCCTTTAGGCTAAAAAAGGGACTTTTTCACCAGGTCATCCCCGTTGTGGCGCGGATGATCTACGAGATGTTCTCCGGGGACTTCACGCGCTCCTTCGACAGCGGCAGCGTGCGGCTGCAGATCTCCACGCCCGACATCAAGGACAACATCGTGGCACACCTGAAGCAGCTCTACCGCCTGCTGCAGAACCACCAGGAGGGCTGGCCCATGCAGGCCCCGGCCATGCACATGGCACAGCCGCTCCCAGCACAGTGACCCACCCTGGCTTCTGGCCGTGTACATATACAGGAGTGCTTCTTAACMCGTGCCTTGCCTCAGTCTGAATAAATAACATCTGTAAATCTCGCCATCTTCTACAATTTCAGCAATTGGTGGTGCTTTTGTTTTGGAAGTGGCTCAGGACAGAGGGGATTACAGGAATGCTTTTAACTCCTTCATCCTTTTCAGCTGTTTGCTTAAATGACTCCTCTATATACATCAGATTTCAATTCTGTAATATTTTTTAATCTGCTATAATACAATGTATATAAACACTTGATCATTGGAAGGGGAGAAAGAAAATAATCTGTGCTCTATTAAATCTGCCTGGACAGTATCACCTTGTCTCATTTTTTTCTCTTTAATGGGGCTGTAACAGCAACCTCAAAGGCTGATACTCCATTTAGTGGGGAGGTGGGGCTTAAAGGGATGCATATATGCCAGCATTGTAAATGCATATATAACAGAATGGGGTTGGAAGRGACCTCWGGAGCTCCTCTAGTTTGTTGGGGGCTGATTGTTCAGATCTGTACAACCCTGAGCACTCAGTGATGGCACAGAGCTGTCAGCAGCTCCCAGCACGGTTCGGTGCTGTCCCTGCATTGCCTGCTTTGTCCCCGGGCTGCGGACATTTTACCTGTGCCCTGCTTTGTGCCCAGGCCGGCCCCGGCCCGGCTCCCGGTCCCTCCCCCGGCCACGACGCTGCCCCGGCCCTTCTCCAGGCCCTGCTGCCGGTCTTTCCCCCGGCCGTGCCACTGCCCCTACCAGGTTCCCAGTCCTTCTCCCGGTCCTTCCCCCGGCCATGACGCAGCCCCGGCCCTTCCCCCGGCCCTTCCCCGGGCCGCGTCGAGGCGTCCCCGCCCCGCAGGARGCGGCTCCGCCGGGGCCGGGCCGATCTCGGGCCCGCCCCGGAAGCGCCGCGGGTTCCGCTGATGGCGCCGGGCCCCGGGGCGCTGCCGGTGCCGCTGCTGGTGGCGGCGGCCCGGGAGGCGCAGGGGCCCGGCCGGAGGCGGCGGCTGCCCGCGGCCCGGGCGCTGCAGGCGGCCGGGGAGGTGCTGGCGGTGGCGGCGGGGCTGAAGCCGGCGCTGCTGTGGGACTGCGGCCCCGCGGGCCCGGCCGAGCTGCGGCGGTACCTGGGCCGGCTGCGGGAGGCCGGGCTGGCCGCGGAACGCCTGCACGTGCTGGCCATGGGCGGCTCGGCGCTGGTGCTGCGGCCGGAGCTGGCCCGGGGTGGTCCCAGGGATATTTTGGTGGCCCCAGGGCTCACGGTGGCCACCCCTGCCCGCAGTTTTCGCCCAGCCCATCGTGAGCAAGGCGCGGCCGGAGCTGGCCCGGGACCGGCTCCACGCTCAGCCCGTGCCGCTCGTGGATGTGTCGGCGGCGCGGCGGGGCCCGGCGCTCTGCGGCCCCAGCGAGGCCCGGGCCGTGCGCCGCCACCTCGCCGCCCTCCTGGGCCACCTGCGGGACGCCGAGGCCGCCGGCGCCGGGCCCGTGACCGCCAGCGAGGTCGTCGCCGGCGGCTGGAACCTGTGCACCGTGGCCGGGGTGCTGCTGGGCTACCCCGCCGTGTACACCTTCGCCGAGGGCGCCGAGAACTGCCTGGCGCTGACCCCGCTGAGGGTGTTCACGGCCCGGGCCTCCTGCCCCCGCATAAAGGATGGGCTCAGGGTGCAGATCTGCTCCTTCAGCGTCCCCGAGAGCCTGTGCRCCGAGCTCAGGGACGTGCTGGATGCCTGGTGCCAGCAGCTCAGAGAGGCTTTCGATTCTCAGAGCGATTTTGTAGATCTCTGCATTTCCAGCGAGGTCGTGTCTCTTCCAGCGGTTGCCTTGTAGAACACGAGCATTCTCCGACTTTTTAGCCTTCCTCACTGCATCAGGGACCAAGGCAGAAGATCCAGCTCCCTGTGTGTGTTGTCCCCTGTGTCTCTCATGGTCCTGAAGCACTGAAGGCTGAATTGTGACAGTCACCGCAGGCCGGTGGCAAAACCAAATACATTTTCTTTAAAAAAAAGAAGTGTGCTCCCAGATGCTCTGTTGCCTCGGTCCTGCCTGCCTGCACATCACACCTTGCAAAGTCAGTGTGTGTTTATTTGCAGTGGGCAGCTGAAGATGAATAAATKATTTGAACACCACAGTGCTTTGAATTAAGTGAAGTTTATTGTAGGCCCCATGTGTGTTTACTACGTGTATATTATGTGTATATTTCAGGTATATTTACTTCCATGGGAGGTGGCCTGCATTGTATCTGAGCCTGCACTTGAATGATGGGCAAGTGCTGCTGTAAAACCTGCACGGTGCAGCTGCAAAAGGGACTTYAAACCYCTGTCTCTRAWGAATTCTTGTGGTGCTGGCAATGAAGGGGAAGCAGGTGTGGCTGTGGGGATGCTTGGCCMCAAGGGCGGCTGGAGGAGTGGGACAGAGCAGTGGSTGTGAGGGGACTGTGCTGAGGAACCCCCCTGAGCTGGGTTCCTTGGTCAGGTAAGAGTAGAGACAGCCCAGGATTGAGCACCTCCCATTTAGGGAGGCGATAAGTACAGGAGGAGAACCTGGGGGCATAAASCCCAGGCAGGCGGGATGCCAGGGGCACAGGATGCCCTGTCCCTCTTACCCTGTGTGAGCCACTGCAGCCGTGGGYACAGGGGCTCTGTCCCTCGGTGCCTCGGGGCTGGGCAGTGCAGCCTTCGGCAGGGACAAAGCAAGCACAGCAGCTGAGGGAAGGGGTGATGTGCTGTGTTCACAGGAGCTGGCTGGAGTGACACCAGCTCGGGAYGCGAACCCAATGTGCACACACAAAACAGCAGAAGGTGAGGTGAGGTCAGGTCAGCTTGCTCTTGGTGAAGCAGAGGTCAGTTCCTGCAGTGAAGTCAGTCATCAAGGAGCTCCTTCACAGCCTGTAAGTTGCCAGGAAGATGGCGACGGCCACTGCTGCCACTGCCACCAGGAGAGGGATCCAGGGGCCGCGCTGTCTCTGCCAGGAGAAGCTTGTGTTACTGGGAGCGTGCTGGGGGATGCCACTTCCCATGGCAGCCCTAGCAAACGTGCCCTCTGCCAGGGGGGCACAGCAGGCGGGGGAGCAGTGTCCCAGGGGGGCCCGGGTGTCAGCACAGAGGCAGGGACGTGAGGCGGGCAGAGGGAGGGACGTGTCCCCAGGCTCGGGTGGTGGCAGGGGCCACAGGAAGAGGGAACCGTGTCCCAGGGCCGGGGTGGGCAAGGGACAGGAGCAGGGGACGGTGGTCCGGGGTGCTGTGCGCACAGGCGAGGTATGTTCCAGGCACGGAGGCAGGGCAGGGATAGCGTGTGCCCACATTGCCTGGTGGTGCAGGGCACAAGGAAGGCGGGACGCTGTCCCAGGCCGCGTGTGCAGGGCACAGAGGGGGGACAGTGTCCCAGGGCCGGTGTGCAGGGCACAGAGCAGGGGACGTGGTCCCAGGCCGGTGGGGTGGCAGGGCACAGAGCAGGGGACGTGTCCCAGCGCCGGTGGGGTGCAGGGCACAGAGAGGCGAGGACGTGTCCCAGGCCGGAGAGGGTGTGCAGGGCACAGAGCAGGGGGACGTGGTTCCCAGGCCGGTTGTGCAGGGGCACAGAGGGAGGGGACGTGTCCCAGGCCGGTGTGCAGGGCACAGAGAGGGGAACGTGTCCCAGGCCCGGTTGCAGGGCACAGAGCAGGGGACGTGTCCCAGGCCGCGGTGTGCAGGGCACAGGGTGAGCAGGGGGGAACGGTGTCCCAGGCCGGTGTGCAGGGCACAGGAGCCAGGGGACGTGTCCCAGCCGTGTGCAGGGCACAGAGGTGGGCGACGTGTCCCAGGGGCCGGTGGTGCAGGGCAGCAGAGAGGGACGTGTTCCGCCGGGCGCAGGGCACAGGAGGTGGATTGCGCGCTGGCGAGGGCAAACAGAGCAGGGACGAGGGTGTCCCAGGGGGCCGGGGGTGTGCAGGGCAAAGAAGGCAGGGGACGGTGTCCCAGGCCGGGGTGTGCAGGGGCACAAAGCAAGGGGAACGTGTCCCAGGCACGGTGTGCAGGGCACCAGAGCGGGGAACGTTGTCCAGGCCGGGTTGCAGGGCCACAGAGCAGGGACGTGTCCAGGGCCGGTTGTGCAGGGCACAGAGGGCAGGACGTTGTCCCGGAGGCCGAAGGTTGCAGGGCACCGGGAGAGGGCAGGGACGGTGTTCCCAGGGGGGGCGCAGGTAGTTGCAGGGGCACAGGGAGGGCAGGGGACGGTGTCCCAGGGGGCCGGTGTTGCTAGCGCTTGGGGTCGGGGCAGGGGAGCTGCCACCTGAGCCTGGCTGCCGTGGGAGCGGTTCAGCTCGTCGCGGCACTGGCGCAGCCGGGTCAGGCACCACTGGTACTCCTGGCTCAGWGCCTCCAGCTCCGAGCGCAGCTCCGAGCACTGCGGGCACAGCGAGGGGCTCTCAGCAGGAGGGCTCCCCTGGGCTCTGTGTGCCCCCAGGGCTGCTGGGCTGCTGCAGTGGCTGCAGCGCCGTGGCAGCAAAGCAGGCAGGTGTGGGAAGCTGGCAGTGCCCCAGCAGCAATGCTGAGCTGTGCCCTGTCCTGCAGGTACCCAGCGTCCGTACCAGCAGCACACTGCAGTGACTCTGAGCTGTGCCCTGTCCCTGCAGGTACCAGCAGCACACTGCAGTTACTCTGAGCTGCGCCCTGTCCCTGCAGGTACCCCAGGTACCCAGCAGACACGCTGCAGTGACTCTGAGCTATGCCCTGTCCCTGCAGGTACCCGAGGATGCTCAGCAGAGCGTGCCCAGCTGCGGGTGAAGCGCTGCAGCCACTGCAGCAGCCAGCAGCCCCTGGGGGCACACAGAGCCCAGGGGAGCCCTCCTGCTGAGAGCCCCTCGCTGTGCCCGCAGTGCTCGGAGCTGCGCTCGGAGCTGGAGGCTCTGGAGCCAGGAGTACCAGTGGTGCCTGACCCGGCTGCGCCAGTGCCGCGACGAGCTGAACCGCTCCCACGGCAGCCAGGCTCAGGTGGGCTCCTGCCCGACCCAGCGCTGCACACGGCCTGGGACACGTCCCCTGCTCTGTGCCCTGCAACACCGGCCTGGGACACGTCCCCTGCCCTGTGCCCTGCACCACCCGGCCTGGGACACGTCCCCTGCTCTGTGCCCTGCACACCAGCCTGGCACGTCCCCTGCTCTGTGCCCTGCCACACCGGCCTGGGACACGTTCCCCTGCTCTGTGCCGTGCATACCGGCCTGGGACACGTCCCCCTCTGTGCCCCTGCACACGGGCCTGGGACACGTCCTGCTCTGTGCCCTGACACCGGCCTGGGACCACGTCCCTGCTCTGTGCCCTGCACACCCGGCCTGGGACACGTCCCTGCTCTGTGCCCTGCACACCGGCCTGGGACACGTCGCCTGCTCTGTGCCCTGCACCCCTGGCCTGGGACACGTCGCCCTGCTCTGTGCCCTGCCACCGGCCTGGGACAACGTCCCCTGCTCTGTGCCTGCAACACCGGCCTGGCGACACTGTCCCACCTCCTGTTGTCCCTGCACAGCCGGGCCTGGGAAGCGTCCCGCTGCTCTGTGCCCTGCACCAACCGGCCTGTTGGACACGTCCTCTGTGCCCCTGCACACCGGCCTGGGACACGTCCCCTGCTCTGTGCCCTGCACACCGGCCTGGGACACGTCCCCTGCTCCTGTGCCCTGCGCACCCCGGCCTGGGACACGTCCCTGCTCTGTGGCCCTGCCACCCCGGCCTGGGACACGTCCCCCCTTGCCCTGACACCGGCCTGGGACACGTCCCCTGCTCGTGCCCTGCAACCGGCCTGGGGACACATCCCCTGTCTGTGCCTGCACACCGCCTGGGGACACCCCCTCTCTGTGCCCTGACACCGGCCTGGGACACGTCCCCTGCTCTGTGCCTGCACATCCGGCCTGGGGACACGTCTCCTCCTCTGTTGCCCTGCAGAGGGCCACGTTTTGCTAGGGCTGCCCATGGAAGTTGGCATCCCCCAGCACGCTCCCAGTAACGCAAGCTTTTCCTGGCAGAGACAGTGCGGCCCCCTGGATCCCTCTCCTGGTGGCAGTGGCAGCAGTGGCCGTCCGCCATCTTCCTGGCAACTTACAGGCTGTGAAGGAGCTCCTTGATGACTGACTTCACTGCAGGAACTGACCTCTGCTTCACCAAGAGCAAGCTGACCTCACCTTCACCTCACCTTCTTGCTTTTTGTGTGTGCACATTGGGTTCGCATCCCGAGCTTGGTGTCACTCCAGCCAGCTCCTGTGAACACAGCACATCACCCTTCCCTTCAGCTGCCTGTGCTTGCATTTGTCCCTGCCGAGGGCTGCACTGCCCAGCCCCGAGGCACCGAGGGACAGAGCCCCTGTTACCGCACGGCTTGCAAAGTGGCTCACGCAGGGTAAGAGGGACAGGGCATCCTGTGCCTGGCATTCCGCCTGCCTGGGCTTTATGCCCCAGGTTCTCCTCCTGTACTTATCGCCCTCCTAAATGGGAGGTGCTCAATCCTGGGCGTTCTCTCTACTCTTACCTGACCAAGGAACCCAGCTCAGGGGGTTCCTCAGCAACAGTCCCCTCACAGCCACTGCTCTGTCCCACTCCTCCAGCCGCCCTTTGGGCCAAGGCATCCCCACAGCCCAACCATGCTTCCCCTTCATTGCCAGCACCACAAGAATTCATCAGAGACAGGGTTTAAAGTCCCTTTTGCAGCTGCACCGTGCAGGTTTACAGCCAAGCACTTGCCCATCATTCATGTGCAGGTCAGACACAATGCAGGCCACCTCCCACGGAAGTAAAATATACCTGAAATATACACATAATATACACCGTAGTAAACACACATGGGCTACAATAAACTTCACTTAAGTCAAAGCACTGTGGTGTGTCAAGAATTTATTCATCTTCAGCTGCCACTGCAAATAAACACACTGACTTTGCAGGGTGTGATGTGCAGGCAGGCAGGAACCGAGGCAACGGCATCTGGGAGCACACTTCTTTTTTTTAAAAGAAAAATGTATTTGGTTTTGCCACCGCCTGCGGTGACTGTCACAATTCAGCCTTCAGTGCTTCAGGACCATGAGAGACACAGGGGACAACACACACAGGGAGCTGGATCTTCTGCTTGGGTCCCTGATGCAGTGAGGAAGGCTAAAAGTCTGAGAATGCTCGTGTTTTACAAGGCAACCGCTGAAGAGACACGACCTCGCGGAAATGCAGAGATCTACAAAATCGCTCTGGTCATTCGAAAGCCTCCTTGAGCTGCTGGCACCAGGCATCACAGCACGTCCCTGAGCTCGGTGCACAGGCTCTCGGGACGCTGAAGGAGCAGATTCTGCACCCTGAGCCCATCCTTTATGCGGGGGCAGGAGGCCCGGGCCGTGAACACCCTCAGCGGGGTCAGCGCCAGGCAGTTCTCGGCGCCACTCGGCGAAGGTGTACACGGCGGGGTAGCCAGCAGCACCCCGGCACGGTGCACAGGTTCCAGCCGCCGGCGACGACCTCGCTGGCGGTCACGGGCCCGGCGCCGGCGGCCTCGGCGTCCCGCAGGGGGCCAGGAGGGCGGCCGAGGTGGCGGCCAGCGGCCCGGGCCTCGCTGGGGCCGCAGAGCGCCGGGCCCCGCCGCGCCGCGACACATCCACGAGCGGCACGGGCTGAGCGTGGAGCCGGTCCCGGGCCAGCTCCGGCCGCACGAGCACCCAGCGCCGAGCCGCCCATGCCAGCACGTGCAGGCGTTCCGCGGCCAGCCCGGCCGTCCACGCAAGCCGCCCAGGTACGCCGCAGCTCGGCCGGGCCCGCGGGGCCGCAGTCCCACAGCAGCGCCGGCTTTCAGCCCCGCCGCCACCGGCCAGCACCTTCCCCGGCCGCCTGCAGCGCCCGGGCCGCGGGCAGCCGCGCCTCCGGCCGGGCCCCTGCGCCTCCGGGCCGCGCCACCAGCAGCGGCACCCGGCAGCGCCCCGGGGCCCGGCGCCATCAGCGGAACCCGCGGGCTTCCGGGGCGGGCCCGAGATCGGCCCGGCCCCGGCGGAGCCGCTCTGCGGGGCGGGGACGCCTCGGACGCGGCCCGGGAAGGGCCGGGGGAAGGGCCGGCGGCTGCGTCATGGCCGGGGGAAGGACCGGGGAAGGGACTGGGAACCTGGTAGGGGCAGTGGCACGGCGGGGGAAAAGACATGGCAGCAGGGCCTGGAGAAGGGCCGGGGCAGCGCCATGGCCGGGGGAAGGACCGGGGCCGGGCCTGGGCACAAATCAGGGCAAGGTACAGTGCCCACAGCCTGGGCACAAAAGCAAGGCACAGGTACAATGTCCGCAGCCCGGGGACAAAGCAGGCAATGCAGGGTCAGCACGAACCGTGCTGGGAGCTGCTGACAGCTCTGTTGCCATCACTGAGTCTCCAGGGTTGTACAGATCTGAACAATCAGCCCCAACCAAACTAGAGGAGCTCCTGAGGTCTCTTTCCAACCCCATTCTGCTTATATATGCATTTACAATGCTGGCATATATAGCATCCTTTAAGCCCCACCTCCCCACGTAAATGGAGTATCAGCCTTTGAGGTTGCTGTTACAGCCCCATTAAAGAGAAAAAAATGAGACAAGTGATATCGTCCAGGTAGATTTAATAGAGCACAGATTATTTTCTTTCTCCCATTCCAATGATCAAGTGTTTATATACATTGTATTATAGCGAGATTAAAAATATTCAGAATTGAAATCTGATGTATATAGAGGAGTCATTTAAGGCAAACAGCTGAAAAGGATGAAGGAGTTAAAAGCATTCCTCGTAATCCCTTCTGTTTGAGGCCACTTCCAAAACAAAAAGCACCACCAATTGCTGAAATTGTAGAAGATGGCGAGATTTACAGATGTTATTTTATTCAGGACTGAGGCAAGGCACGTGTTAAGAAGCACTCCTTGTATATGTACAAAGGCCAGAAGCCAGGGTGGGTCCACTGGTGCTGGGAGCGGCTGTGCCATGTGCATGGCCGGGGGCCTGCATGGGCCAGCCCTCCTGGTGTTCTGCAGCAGGCGGTAGAGCTGCTTCAGGTGTGCCACGATGTTGTCCTTGATGTCGGGCGTGGAGATCTGCACGCACGCTGCCGCTGTCGAAGGAGCGCGTGAAGTCCCCGGAGAACATCTCGTAGATCATCCGCGGCCACAACGGGGATGACCTGGTGAAAAAGTCCCTTTTTTAGCCTAAAGGCTGTGGAATGTCCTGCTTCTCTGCAGGAGCCCTGTCCTGGATGCAGAGAATGGTTTCCACAATACCCTAAAGTGCACTCACAACCAATTCTATTCAGCACATGTCACATTGTTGTTGCCTCTCCCAACACCAGTCTTACTGGAGGTTTCCTGGTGTCAGAAGCCACAGCAGAAAGTAACAGGTTCTCAGTATCCATGGGAATTGATCCAAACCAAACAAAGGCTGGCACAGCGTCACCCCAGAGCCCCAGTGCCCTACCTGCACCACGAATCAGCTTCCTCTCCTGGGTTTTCCATCAGGCCACTCTTCTCCAAAGCAGAAGTAGATCTCGTATGGGTGGCTGTTTCTCAATTTGTCCTTCTGATGGGGCAATCAGCTCTAGGAGGAAAAGCAGAGCTGCAGGGTTGTCCTCTTTAGGCTGGAAACACCCATGACATCCCACCTCATTGCATCACCCCGGTCTTATCTACACAGTCCTCTGCCACCTCTCACACAGTTACAGCTCACCCTTGCACGTCAGGTGCTTTCTTTAAAAGCAAGGCCCTCTGGTGTCTCTCAGAGCATTAAATGAGTGTACAGTGCCCTTCTCTGCCACACATCCACTCCAAATCAGGGGAGCAGTGGCCCTGACCTGCTGTCCCACCCTGGTGCACCCAGGCACAGCCAGTGCAGACAACAGTGCCATGCCCGGTGTCCAAAAGCTGTTCTCCAGAAGCAGAAGCACCTACCGCTTAGGAAGGTTTCCAGACAGAAGAGCTTGACCTTCTTTTGCCTCTCGATGAGGTTTGGGTGGTGGAGGAGGGGGCACAGGGCCCAGACCAGTACACCTTGCACTGGCAGAGGCGCACGGCGTAGATGGCGTGGCCGCTGACCTCCAGATCGTCCCTGTCCATAACATCCAGCAGCCGGCTCGTGAAGATCTTTCGTGCCTCTCGTTGGTGATCTGCTCTGTCCCTGGAACTTGACTTGCTCCAAGCTGATGGGCCCAAAGAGCTCCTCCTGGTCTGGCATAGGACCCAGCTCCCCATAGAAAAGTCTGCAGCCTGCGGGTTGCTCACGGTCGTCGTGGGTCCGGTCTCCTTCCCTCGATATTCAAACTTGATTCTAGGGTCTGTCACTGAGAGAGAAAACCATCAGTGTGGCTTTTCCTGGAGCACCAGGAGCAGGGACACCACAACAAGCCCTGCTGCCCTACAGGGATATTTACACCACATCATAATTCTATTTAAACTACACAAGTTCTCCTCACTCACTCACAAACAGCACAGGAAAAAAGGCAAAACACTCTTTTCTGTGGGGTTTTAAAGCACAAAAGCAGAAGCACTGTTACAAGCCCACGCACGTACTTGGCAGGGGAGCTGATCCACAGCTCGGGGCTGCTGAAGAGTCGTGCTGCAGCGCCGTTGGGGGCATTTCCATATCCAGAGGTTCATTCGTTGGCCACACAGTTCAGGGCTGCAGTTTTCTGCACTGGCTGGAGCCATCGGAGAATCTGCAAAAAGGCAACAACTCCTCAATAAATCAAGATTTTATTTCAAGCATGGCAGCAACTTACAAACAAATACCTTCACTAATACATCAGTGCTGTGCCAGCACCATTGATATTAAGAAATGGAAATGTCTCTTGAATTGGGACATGCTGAGATTGAGTTCAATTCTTCCTCCTCTTCATCATCAAGATCATTATCCTTTTCATCCCATGGAGCTGAGCCAGTGGAAACCTGCAAACAAGCACATTCTTGTGGGGATGATCAGCATGAAACACTGGCAAAAGATCGTCTTCATGTTGGATATTAATTGTGTGTATTTTTCAAATTTCAGTAAAGAAAGGATAATCTAATCCATACAACACACTAATTTCAGTTTAAGTATATAATTCTAGGAATGTGAAGGTTAAGTATTGATGAAGTAAGACACAGTATTGACCAATATAAAGGACTGTTTAGCAGGAAAGGAACATAACAAACTGTGTTGCAGCTTTATTAATTTCAGGACTAAAGGATAGGGTTCAAAGGTTCCTTGTAGTTAAGTACAGGCTTCACCATGGGAGGCTCTCCTCTGGTGCACAAGGGCAGCTGCAGAGTTAATGCCGAGAGGGAAGGGAGCTCCCCTTGAACAAGCAATGCCTGCCAGGAGCGGCAGCCGCAGGAGCCAGCGCCATGTCGGCAAGGCCTCTCACCTGGATAGAATGATTGATTCACCTGCGATCTGCGGGCGATGGTCGCACACTTCCATAATTTTAATGCGGGTTCGATGGGCACACTCCGTTGGTTGCATCGTACATCAAAGTTAAAACCTCACCGGCTCTTGTAAGTGCACATCGGAGCTGGGCCTTCCACTTGAAAGGGTCTGGCTCATCCACATCCTTCTGGTACTTTGCCCGTTTACACGGCCCAGGCCTGGGGACAAATACAGCCAAGCTCAGTTCCATCCCTTCCCACAGAAAGGCAAGCTTTTATCAGAAAAAACCTCCAAACAAATCCACCGTAAAATCCTTCTCTTGCAGAAGTCTTAGGTAAGAGCTCTTGTGATATACAAAAAGGATTCCCACTTTAATATGTTTTTTCTATTAAGAGAAAGTGGAGGAAAAAAGATTAAAGCCAAATTCAAAAGAATGTTTCACACTTCTGGGTTACGAGGTTTTGGTGAGGGTTCTCAGAATTCAACACCAGAAGTCATTGTTGACAGGGAGCCTTGTGCAGGAGGAATGGACTCGTGTATAAAATGGAAGTGGAAGGACAGCCAAGCAGACATCCAGCTGCCTAACAGTAGTTAGAACCTTCCCTAAGCTAAGAAGGGACTAGAGAAAGAACAGGAGAAGGAAGAAGATAGAGACACTGAGAGAGAAATAGATGAGAGGCAAAGGAGAAGAGAGAGGACTAGTAGAAGAACGGGAAGGAGGTAAAGAGTGAGGTACGTAATGCTTTTCAATGTATGACACTCTCTCACCCAAAAATCTGATTATCTGGTCCAAGATGCCTCCAAGACAAAGGTCAGAAATTCCTCAAAGGAGTGCAGGGAGTTTACAGTGAATCCTTTGGGATAAAGAATAGTTAGGGACAGCAGCGATGAGTGCTTGTGATGAAGCTTGTGGTGGACTCTCTTTAAGGCTTATGTAAACAGCAATTTCACGGTGTTTCGCTGCCAAGACCAAGCCAGTGACCACATCCCAGCCTGAGGCAGATGAAGCCAAACAAGCAATCCTTTTCCAGAGAACCAAGGATCACACAGCACCCGCCTTTTGGTGGTGGGAAAGGGTTTAAAGAACTCAACACCATCCCAGGACAGTGCCTAAGGCTTGGATCCAGGTGCACAAAGTGCTTTTCTTGAGGTCAGATAAATAGACAATGTGCTGCATAGGCAGCTCGCCGAGCTGCCTGTCCATGCTCCTGGCCAACAATCCAAGCCCTTTGTGTGTGCTGCAGAAAGCCCTGGGATTGCCCGAGCTCCCCCCGCTCACTTGAAGTTGGTGTTTCTCCTGTGCTTGGGGGCTGTGCCCGGTGGCGTGAACGTGTCCAGGGATCTGGAAGGCGCGTTGGCTCGCGGGTTCAGGGCCAGATCAAGCCGGGGTTACATGCCACTGTCCAACCTGGGCCAAGCCACTGGCTTTCAGTGCGCACCCTGCGCGGGTGGAGGGCCATTGCTCTGCAAGGGGGGGACAGCAAGAGCCACTGCTGAAGAAGGTTACTCGAGGCCTCGCTGGCTTTCAAAGATAACACAGAATTCATTGTAATGAGAAAGGGCCCTGTGCTGTGTAACTGCTGTTGCTTTTAGTGGGGTACTGCACCCTGAGAAGCGCCAATTCAGGATTCAAGACTGGGTGGGACTCCTCTGCCTCAGGGAGAGTCACACTACCCGTCCAAAGGGAGCCCAGGAGCTGTGTTACAAAGGGACAGCAGACTCACGGATTCAGGGCTTCCAGCGGGTATTATTTGTGCTCAACGAGCACACGGAGCGCAAGCCCTGAGAGAGTGGGCTCTAAGCCCCAGGAGCAGGAGAATAAAGGCACAACAAGCCACAGCAGCGATAGTAACAAGGCAGCAGAGTTTCCAAAGCCTCCACAAAGGTGAGCACCTTGAGAAGGTGGCTGATCTGATCTCTGCTCCCTCGCAGCCCTGTCAGACTCTCACTGAGGAGGAGAAAAGGCTCACCCTGACTGGAGGGTTTAGCTGAGGGGCACAGGCGGCGGCTGCTCTACCACAGCCACAGGACTTCTGAACATATTTTATGACTTTATTCCGATGAATGGCCCTGAATGCACATAATCACTGGCAAAACATGGCAGTGACCTGCTAATAACCAGGATGTAGAGCCAGAAGGACATGAACTGCAGGTCTGCCTTGCACTGCTGCTAAAAATCGACTGCTGTTTACTTAATGTTTTTGTTTAGCAACCCTGTGCTGCTCATACAATTGCAGCAGCCAACAATAATTTTCCTTTGTTGTAGAACAAGCCAAACAAACAAGATTTAATGTGTCTCCCTCGCTCTAAGAAAGAGGCAAGCATCAGTGTCTTTAGATTTGAAGGGGAATGTTCTGCACACTGCGTTGTGGCTCAGAGGGGGTGCATTTCTACCAATTTCCTTTGTTTACAATCCTGAAACAGCAGGTCGAGAAATTACAAATATTCCCCATTTAATAAAGCAGTACAGGACAAGTACAAACCTTTGCCATAGCCCTGCAATATTGCTGGAAGGGAATTGCCAAAATGTGTTCTTGGTAGCAGAGATGGGAAGAAGATAAAAAAAATCCTATTCCAAGGAACTAGTCCAGGAACAGCGTTTTTATTTGTTCAAATACCTGCAGATCCCATTCAGAGGCAAGCGCTCACACAAAAATTAATCCAAAAGACAACAAAGTGCAGGTTTATCTGTTTATCTTTTCTGCAAAGGGAAAATTTCGCTTCAACTTGTCAAACCATTTTAAATAATAGTTTGAAAATGTGTGGGCACCATTTACCCAGACTGTTTCCCAGGAGCTGCAAAGGGAGTCAGGAAGCAATCATCAAAAATTATTTTAGTGTTCCTGAAACTCTGCCTGTGTTTGGTTCTCCATGGTTGAAAAAATGCTGTCAGAATTAAACCTTTCAGAAGCGTGCTTGCAAAGACACAAAGTCCAAGTTAATTCCTGGGACATTTGGATGCAGACCCAAGAATCATAAGGTTACTGTTCCTCTGAAAAGGAAAAAAAAAAGTGACATTTTGAAGGAATCCTTTCTTTGCGACTGCTTTCCACCATTTTCCTTTTAACGTTTACAACTCAACTTAACAGTTACAAGCCCAGTCTCCTGCTAATAACGTGCTGCTGCTGCACACACGTTTGCAAGGAACACAGAGTAAATTCCAAAATCCTCAGCACAGGAAGGATAAGTTGGTGCACGAAGGAGTCGGGTGACGAGGTGGGGTGCTGGCAAGGGATTGTCCCCTGGGCTCCGCAGGACAGCGTCGCCAGCACTCAGCACGTACAATGCGATTTATGACCTTTTAGTCACCAATGACTTGTTGGGACACAATAACTGAGAGCAAACAATCAATTGAATCCCATTGCTGGGCTTCAACGGTGAGTCACCTCTCACCAACCTTCAACTTCGATTCCAGTGGGTCCACTTAATGCCAGACACCTGGGGAATGCCCGGGCACATCCATGGTGGGTTCACCAATGCCAGGACACCTGGGGAATGCCTGGGCAACACTCACGGATGGTTTCCCACAAGCCAGACACCTGGGGGGAATGACATGGCCTGGGTCACACTCAACGGGTGGGTTCTCACTATGCCAGACACCCTGGGGAATGAATGCACTGGGCACATCCACGGTGGGTTCCACCAATGGCCAGACAACCTGGGGAATTGCCCAAAGTGCACATCCATGGATCGGGTTTCCACCAATGCCAAGACACCTGTGGAGAGATGCCCGGGCACACTCACTAGTAGGGTGTCCACCCAATGACCAGAACCTGGGAATGCCGGCGCACAATCCACGGTGGGTTCCACCTTCAATGCAGACACCTGGGGGAATTGCCCGGGCACACTCACAGCTCTGCAAGGCAAGAGGCTCCTTGGTGCACAAACCCAGGGACATGTCCAGCTCCCTTTTTTTCCACTCAATCTGAGGTGCTGTGGTAGAATAATTAGCACATCCTCTGTGCTGGCTAATGCATCTCTGAGTCGGGGAGTGATGTAATTACTTGCCGTAACCCTAATTTATTAACCATTTCTCCTTTGGAGGACATTCTAGCCCAACAAGAGCCACTCCAGAGTCTAGGAAGGAGCAGACAGCCTGCAGCCCATTCCCCGAGGGCTGCAGCAGGAGTGGACCAAAGGTCAGGGAGGAGCCCCGGTCAGCTGGTGGTGACACTCGCGGGCCCTGGTGAGGTCCCAGACAGTTCAAACAGCCCAGGAGCACCAGAAAAACCATCCTGAAGCCCCCAACTCATCTTTTGCTGCACAGATGCTTGTGCTCCTCGCCTGTATATCCAAAAAGTATACTCAGCATTAAACCCTGACTTCCATCTCATCCATTAAAGCCCCTGAAAGATAGCGAAGGTTCTTTCTTGGGTTCTACTGCTGTGAGCCCAGACCCCTCTCCTTGCCTCATTACCTTTGTTTGACTATAGTATTCTGGGATTTCATGGACCTGTATTCATTTATTCAAAGGCAAAAACCTTACCACAGAAGAAACAGGCTGAATTTGCCATCCGACGCATTGAATCCACCCTCCCTTGCACGGGAACCCGGGGCTCCCACAGTTTCAGAGCTTGTTTACATACTCCTTTGCCACCCACACCCCGAACCAACAGCAAACTCTTTGAATTCCCAGAAATTGCACACCCCAATCTGGGCACCTCTCAGCCCCGTGCCACGGCCGTGCAGCCCCTGAAATCTGGAAGGGGGCACGAGTTGTTACACAAAAGTGTGGGGATTTGGGGCGCAACAGCTTGCGATCCGAAGACTGCAGGGCGGTGGGGGAACACACCACGGCCTTTCCCTAACTTTAGGCCTCGCTTTTACACGGATAGGAAGGCGTAGCCCGGGGGCTAGCCCGGCCGCTGCCCGCGAGGAGGGCAAGAGCGAGCGCTTAAATCGGGCGTTAGCAGCGGGCTCGGCCCTCCCGGACCCGCGCGGCGCCCCCGCAACACGCCCGCCTCGCCCGGGGACCGCGGCAGTGCAGCCTGGGGCGGGAGCCCCGCACGGGAAGGCCCCGCGGTGCCCGAGCCGCGCTCCGAGCCGCGCTCCGAGCCCCGCTCCGCGACCCGCTCCGCCCGGAGGCCCCCCGACGGGACGGGAGGGAGTCCGCGCCCCGGCGGGCTCCCGGGGGCGGGCGGCTCCGGGGCCGGCACCGCCCGATCCGCGCGACCCGCGCACGGGCTCACCCCGTACCGTCTGTTAAGCTTCGCGTCTGTCCGTCCGGCCGGTTGGGCTGGGGCGGGTCCGTCCCGCGGGGGCTCAAGGGGGCCGCCGCGTGAGCCCTGGGCGTGAAGGTGGAGCGAGCGCGCTCTGGGCAAGCGGCAGGGCCGCGCCTCACGGCCCGGCCACCGCCTTCACCTGGCCGGCCGCCCACTCAGGCCTTGCCCCGCCTCACCTGCCCGGCCCGCCCCTCACCTGCCCAGGGTGCGCTCGGCGCAGACCGCGCCGCCCGCCCCGCCCCGCGCCGCTGCCCGCAAGATCCCGGAGGCAAGTGAAGAGGGCGTGTCTCCGCACCCCTGCCCTTCTGCCGCGGCCTCTTTTCCTGTCAAGACGGAATATGTAGGAAAACTTTCCAAAACGGGATATTTTTTCCGCCCTGGTAAATGGAGTGTTTAGGAAAGGAAAGTAATTGCTTTGTAAGCGGAGAATATCGTTGCCTATTTAAATGGAATAGTTTTGGGAAGAAAGCATTAAGTTCCTGGGCTTTTCACAGTTCATAAAGCATACTCAGCTGTCACAGTAATCACGGGCATGATGAGGCTGGAAAAAGACCTCGAGAGGAATACATCGAGTCGCAAAAAACAGTTAAACCCAGCAAGAGAAGTGCGGTTGTCCACCCCCAAAGAACCGGTGGTCCCTCGGCACCATCAATCCGCAGGGGCTCTGAACACTTCCAGGGACATGGCTCCCTCTTCCCGCGTTACCTTCCATATCTTGTCCATCTTTCAATGTGAGAAATTCTCCTAAATATCCAATCTACACCGCCCTTAGCACAAAACGCTTAGTACATTTGCTCTTGTCACATCCATCCATCCATCCATATAAATCCATATCATTACCATATTAAGAGTCCATATCAATCATATAAATCCATATCGTCCATAAAAATTCCATATTCGCAGGCACAGGATGATAAGCCAAACACGTTAAAGGTCAGCTCTTGATTCAAAGCACAGGCACACAGTTTTTTTCTCTGTAAAGGCATTAAAAAACGTCCCTCTTCCCTGGGGTTCCATCCCAGCTCTCGTGGTTCCATCCCACCTAGAACCCCTGGGAAGGGGCTCAGCAGCTTTCTCCCTGGTCCCTCTGCAGGCTGCCTGCCTCCAGCCTCGCGTCTTATTTATTTTCCTCGATAGAGGTGGAGAGAGCCGTGACTCGCAGTGTAGTGAATCTTGGTTTACAAGGATCATTACAGTGCTTCACACATTTTCAGTTTCAATGAACCAGAAAACAAGAATAGGGGACATTCCCTTCTCTTCAAATCATCATGGGACACTGTGGGAAAATACTTGAGCCCTGCGCGTGGTTGGGAAGGTGACTTACACCCACAGCTCAGTCCTTGAGCAAAAGAGGCTGGAAGCTTGGGACAACATTTGGCTCGCGAGATATATGCCTATGGAGACAAAACAAGCCACTCTTTTTCTGGGCAGTTTGCCTTGCTGGATAACCAAAAGGAAGGGGTAAAACATTTCAGCTTCATTCAGCATGGAATTTCACTCAGAGGAACCTGAGGAGTTTGGTCAGCACAATCAGAAAAATCTTGCCTGAGGCAATAAGCATGACAGCAGATGTGACACTCCGAGGTCAGCGCTGGCTCTGTGCTGGTGGGATGGGTTCCAAGCTTAAGTGGTGACCTGACCATTCCTGACATGTAAGATCAGGGACAGGCAGCTCCTAGCAGTGGAAACACCGCCCTCTATTCCTGTCTGTGTAGGAAAGCATGCAGTGGCAGGACCAATTTTGGAGCAGCCAGGAAGAGGCACAGGCAGGAAAATTACTGGAACTTCCGAGGGCAAGCCAATCTGCAGGACCTCTTGATCTCTCCTCAGCCAGGGCGCAAGCACAAAGCTTCTGCATTTCCTTGCTGTGCACAGCTCTGTCCCAACAGGAAAAGGGGCAGGATGCTTCTGGCTGGCTTGTGCTTGTGGGGGGCTGCCTTGCAGGCGGGACAACCAGTGCTGCTGCTCGCTCTGCTGCTGGCACCTGGCAGGGGCCTGGGCCAGGGTTTGCCCTTCCCTGACACACTGGGAAGGACACTACAGAAAAAGTGCCCAAGGCTTGCGGAGAGGTACCTGGGCAGGGTAAGGGCTGGGGGATTTTAAAATGGAGCAACTGTGGCTAAAGCAGCTGCTGAGGAATTGCTGAAGTTGCAGCCTGGGAAGGAAGGGGCCCAGTCCTTGCCTGCAGCGTCCCTGCAGCTGGTCAGGCAGGGCAGTGGGTGCTGCTGCCTCGTGCCACAGCCCCTGGCTGCCTTCCCAGCGCTGACACAAGATGCCAACTAATGAGTCTTGCCCGCGCCTGTGCAGGGGTTTGGTGGTTTTATTTCCCTGCTGAGTTTCTTCCCAGCCGTCTGAGGCGATGGTGGCAGCACGCTGCGGGTAGGCAGCTGACGGAAAGCAGCTGGCACGCTTTCTCCATCTCTTGGTGGGAAACTGCCGGCTCTGCAGCTGCAGAGGGTTGATAATGCAGGACAGCTCATGGAGCAGGATGTTTCAGGCAGGTGTTACCTGTCTGTAACCGGATCATCCAGAAGTGTTCCTCTGACACAACACCCAGGGCATTGCTCCATGCTCCTTCAGGGCACACAAACGCCCAGCGTGGCTTGCACAGTGGGGTTTTCTAGAAATTATGTTTTTAAGTATTTTTACTTCTAGCTCTGCCGTATCACTTATCTCTAACTGCATATTTTTTTAAATCCAATGAAGATAAATCTTTTGGCTGAATAAACTGTAACTTGGAGAAAAGTGACATCCTGCTGGCTGAGACCAGCAAGCTCCTCCAGTGCAGTCTGCAGAAAGCACACAGAGGATGGTTGCAGAGGCAATTTCATACCAGGAGCTTTAGGATTTACTTTATTTCAGTGCTCAGAATTAATATCACTATTTTATCAACACATTGTATGTCATGATACCTGCAAGCAGCAGCAGCTGCGGCTTTGTATCCCAGGTCTCTGCAGCCCTTTGTTCCCAGGCTGGGAGAAGATTGCAGTCATTCAAAAAACAATTAAAGGAAACCATCTTTCTCTCCTGGGGTGAAACAGGGATCACCAAGTTCCCATAAGGGCAAAACAAAATATGCAATGATTGTCAAGACAATTGGTCCTGGGCATGTGGATGTTCTTTGCTGTGTGCTCTCAGCACTGCACATTCCAGCAGGCAGCTCCGTGCAGGAGAGCCAGCACAAAGGATGGTGGAGAGGCTTCACCCCAGCCACATCCCAAACTGCCCAGCTGTGGCTGCAGGGAAAAGGAACAAATCCTTCCCACCCTGTTCCTGCAGCCCCTCTTTGTGACCAGGGAGAGCTCCTGGACTCACCAGCCAAGATAATCCCCGAGGAAATTATATAAATTCATTGTATAAACATGACTGTGCTACCAAATACTCTTTGCCAGTAAAGCTCTAGTGAAGAGGAAAAACGGGATAGATTAATTTTAATTTTTCTGTGTGGCAGCCACCACAGCTGCTCTGCTGTGGAGAGCAGCTCCGAGTTCAGGGGCTGGAAGCAAGACTCCCAGGAAGGGAAGGCGGAGTTTCAATTAATTGTGTTGCATTCTTCTAAGGCACGAGGACAGGCAGAATATCACTTAGATTTTGATAATGCTTAACTGAAGATAGAACAGTCCTTAAATTTTCTGGCAGTTTCTCTGGCCCTTCCCATCCCACCTCCCAGGGCTTCTGCTGTTTGTCTCTGGTCTTCGCGCATTGCTCTTCTTAATTTAAGTGAAGAGCAAACCTTTAAGACCTGTGTGGATCCTCAAACACAATCTGCAAATCTCTGTGTGTATATGATAAAATATATATATATGTATATAGAGCGGACAGAGTACACTGCTGGGGTCACTGTGCAGGTGTGAGTGGATTCAGACCAAACCCCGCTGTCTGACAGTGCAGCATGAGTTCCTCCACTGTTCTGCAATATCAAATTCAAATTTCATCCCAGGTTCTTAAACAGCCATTCTTCCATGAGAGAGGCTGCGGTTTTACCTAACCAACACCAAAAAAAGTTCCAAAAAATGAGCAGCTTAAATCACCTGGCCTTGGCAGTGTAGGATAAGAAGAAATCTATGGTTTCTATTAATGCTGCTCCAATCCTCTTAATGAAGATATTGGGCTGGCTTGGCACATTTATAGCCTTCAGGTCATTTCTTTGGCGCCACTGACACCAGATACTGTGGGGTGCAGAACAATGGGGGCTGCGGGAGCAGAAAGGCTGTGTGGCTGTGAGGAAAAACAGGAAGGGGGCTCTGAGTGGGCTGAGCCAGAAGGAGCCAGCCCAGGGAAGAAGCTGCACTTGTGTCTGTGTCATTCAGAGCCATAAAACTGGAGCTTCAGGGGAAGGGAATAAGCAGTCGAGAAATTCCATGGACACAAAGAGGGAAGGCGAATAAGGAGAAATGCCTCTAAAAATATGGAAATAAGAGAGGACTCCTGCTTGTTTATCTTAAAGGCTTTAAGATGGAGGAGATGTGGCAGTAAGAGTGAAATTGTGTATGTAGTGGTGTATCACTAATTGTCTCACAGGCCTGCTGCAGGCGTTCCATTTGCATTTGACCACCAGCAGGTTTTGTACTGTGGAAGTGTTTGTGTTTCTCAGGATTCCCCTCTCTGTTAGTTGTTCGTTTTTCTGTGCCCATCTCACTTGGAGCAAACCCCGCCACAGCAGGGGGCACACAAGCCAGCACTGCAAAGATTATGTTCCTCCCTATAAGTTCCCTCTTTTCACCCGTAGAAAAACCCTTCAGCACAGAGAGTGGGGCTGTTGTTGTGTGCACAGGGAACCTCTGCTTCCCAAATTCTTTTGACAGGGAGGCATTTAAATGTGCCAGGAAGACCCTGAGCCCCTGGAGTTTGCTTCTAAATAAATCGGGGGGTGGGCCCCCCAACCCCCAGGGGGCTTCCAGGAACATCTGAAGGTCTCTGGGGCTCATGGGCGTTGGGAATTCCTAATGATCTTTTAGTTATTTTATATCCCTTGCCCAGTGCTCAGTTGCTCCGGGGCACAGGAGCCCACTCTGAGATCCCTCCTGGGGAGTGCACGGAGCTGCCAGCAGGCTGGGCAGGGAGGCAGGAACAGAAAATAAAGCACAAAAAGGGAAGGTTGACATGAGCAGACACAGCACTAGCATCAGAGGAAGGCACGGGACAGAGAGAAGAAAAATAACAATAGGACTTTGGCAGGGTTCTTCTTTTTCTTTCTGTTTTTCATCCTGCTTTTCCGAGGAAAATGGGGCAGTGCAGTTTCACCAATTGCTGCAAGTGGAGCAAGGGGAGATTGATTTTTGTTGCAGAAGCTTGCAGAATGTACAAGAAGTTTGTGGTGGAATGTCCCAATGGGAACCCTCTTCATCACGGAGTTCCAAGAGGTTCTTGTCGGGGTCCAGGGACAACCAGGAAGCAAGCCAGAGGTATGCTGGAGAACATGTTCAGGGCTTTGACAAAGAATGGGGTTAAGTGGCTGAGAGGGGGTCTGCAGTCACTTATTTCTGTATATTATATATATAACGTGAGGGACAGCGAGGGCAAGGGAGAAGGAAGCACAGGCTGGTTGGCATGTGATTTATCTCCTCAAATTCTCCACCTAAATTAAGGTTCAGAATGGTCCGGCCTTAAGGGGACTAAGGGTGTGTATTAAAAAAGTTGAAACTTAGGCTGTCACACTTTGAGTCCCTCAGAATAGCCAAGGCTCCCACATGGCAAAAATATTTCTGTGTTGGAGGGTAGAGGGGAAGATATACAGTGCAAGGAAATCCTACCAGGCTCGTCTGTGTTGGGGGAAAGTGTCTGTGGCAGGTACGAGCAGCTGGTCTGTGATAAAATATCGATTTTAGCTCTGCTTTCCAAAATAGCAGACGGAATGCCTGGACAAATCAGACATTTGGTTTTGATTCCCTTTTTGCACATATTTGGCCATGGGACACCTGGGTGAGAGTGGGGATTTGGGGTTGGTGAGCAAAGCTCCTGCATCCTGCCCTGCTTTGGCCAGGGCAGCCTGGACATGCGTGCGTGGGGCTCTTCAGCTGCCTTGGCCGAGCAGCAATTGCAAATGGGGAAATTATTCTTTTCCTGAAGCTCCTTGATCATGGTTCTAGCCTGTGGGGATTGTTTGTTCCTTGTTGATCACATATAGGAAAAGGGAGCTCAGGCTGTTCATCCCTTGATCAACTCAATCTCCCCCGAAGCTCCCTTTGAAAATAGGGTCAAAATCTGATTGAAGTGGCAGCAAAAAGGTCAGTTTGTGCGGAAAGATAATAAAAAGGGGCGCCGTGGAAGATGTTGGGCAGGTCAGGCTTGTTGTCTCAGCAATTCCAAGGTGGTGAAAAACCAAATTTCCTGAGAAAAATGAAAGGTTCGGGTCCCAAAATGTCCATTATGGAAAGTTGTGGAGAAAAGGCAGCAGAGCAAACTGTGCATAAAAGATGAAGTCCCATTCCTGAATGTTACAGGAGCTTTGGCCTAACAAGGACAGACTCTGGTGCTGGGGTGCTGGTGGTGTGCAGGATGGGATGGGAGGAGCCCAGGCCTGGCTGCAGAGCCTGAAAACTGCCGGACAAAACCTTCCTGAAAGTTGCCAAGCAAGTCTTGTCCTGCCCGTGTCCTGCTGGCAGCTCTAACCAGCTTTTCTGGGAAGCTGCAAAGCACTTCTCATTCAGCTCTCTGCCGGCACACAGTGTCCACCCAGCTGCCTGCCTCTGTGTTGGCACAGACAACACCATGATTCCTGGAATACGTGGCTGCCTTGAAACCTGGTTTTGAGCGGGAAGCTGGCAGCACAAGCTGAGGTGGACGCTTCAAAGTGTATGAACAAGGATGGCAACGGCTGCATAGAACAAAACCTGAGCTGCTGGAAATCGTTGAGGTAGGTGGGCATGCCCAATCCCGTGCTCTTTTGCAACGCTCTGAGCGCCGTTGTGGGGTTTGTGCTAATGGGGTTTCCAAGCGGTTGCTGTTGGGGCTGAGCAGGCGGCCAAGGCACAGGTACCTGTGGCTCCTGAGGCCGGGGAGCACGGCTCATGCCCACCTGGAGTACCCCGAGGATGGCAGGGCCCTCCCTGGGGCACGGGGCGCTCGTGTGGCAGGATTGTTGGTGAGCAGCTGGTCCACCTGCAGCAGCTGGGAAAGCAGGCCAGCCTGTGCGTGGGCCGGAACCTCCCACTGCAGTTTTCCAGGTCACCAAGAAGTGCCCAGAACTGTGAGGCCACTGCTAATCCTCTCTCTGGGGGGGGGCGGGGGGGGGGGGGGGGGGGGGGGGGGGGGGAGACTTGACACAAAACCCTTCAACCTTGAGCCAGCGAAGGTAGCCACAGACAGCGAGTTGCCATGGCCAGGGTAGATTACAGCCTGGCCAATACGGATTCGTGCGACTCCTGGCAGGCCAAGCAGGCAGCGTGTGGGAAAGCTGGCAGTGCCCCAGCAGCAATGCTGAGCTGCTCCCTGTCCCTGCAGGTACCCCAAGGTACCCCAGCGACACTGCAGTTGACTTCTGCAGCTTGCCCGCTGTCCCTGCAGGTACCGCCAGCACACTGCAGTTACTCTCAGCTGCGCCCTTGTCCCTGCAGTACCCCAGGTACCAGCAGCACGCTTGCAGTGACCTCTGAGCTATGCCGCCTGTCCATGCAGGTACCCGAGGATGCTCCAGCAGAAGCCGTTGCCCAGCTGCGGGGAACGCGCTGCAGCCACTGCAGCAGCCCAGCAAGCCCTGGGCGCACACAGAAGCCCAGGGGCCCTCCCTGCTGAGACGCCCCTCGCTGTCCCCGCAGTGCCGGAAGCTGGCGCTCAGCGCCTGGAGGCTCTGAGCAGGCGTAGTTACCAAGTGGCTGCCTGGACCCGGCTGCGCCCAGTGCCCGCGACAGCTGAACCGCTCCCCACGGCAGCCAGGCCTCAGGTGGGAGCTCCCTGCCGGACCCCAGCGCTGCACACACCGGCCTGGGACACGTCCCTGCTCTGTAGCCCGTGGCACCCGGCCTGAGGACACGTCCCCTGCTCTGTGCCCTCCGGCGGACACGTCCGCCTCGTGCCTGCCACGTGGGACACGTCCCCTGCTCTCTGTGCCCTGCCCACCAGCCTGGGAACGTCCCTGCTCTGTGCCCTGCAAACACCGCCTGTGGACAACTGTCCCCTCTGTGCCCCTCCACTGGCCTGGGACCACGTCCCCCCTCTTGTGCCCCTGCACAGCGGGCCTGGGACACGTCCCGCCTGCTCTGTGCGCCTCACACCGGCCTGGGGACACGTCGCCCTCCGTGCCCTGCACACCGGCCCTGGGACACGTCCCCACTCTGTGGCCCTGCACACCGGCATGGAACACGTCCCCTGCTCTGTGCCCTGCACCGGCGCCTGGGGACACGTCCGCTCGCTGTGCCCTCTCACATCGGCCTGGGACAACGTCCCCTGCTCTGATGCCCTGCACACACGGGCCTGGGACACCGTCCCCCCTCCGTGCCCTGCACACCGCGCCTGGGACACGTCCCCGACTCTGTGCCCTGCCACACCCTGGACCTATGAGGAACCCCTCACGTGCCTGCACACCCTGGCGTCCCTGCTGGTGCCCTGCAACACCGGCCCTGGGACACGTTCTCCCTCCTCTGTGCCCTGCACCCCGCCTGGGACCACGTCCCCGTGTCTCTGTGCCTGCACCGCGGCCTGGGACACGTCCCCCCTCTCCTCGGTGCCCTGCACTCACGGCCTGGGACACGATCCTCCACCTCGTGTCCTGCCACACAGGCGGGCACATTCCCCCCCACACTTGCTCTGTTGCCCTCCTACGCCGGACACGTCCCGTCTGCGGCACCGAACATCCCCTGCCTCTGTGCCCTGCACACCAGCCTGGGACAACGTCCCTGCTCTGATGCCCCTGCACACCCGCCTGGGACACCCGTCTGCCCTAGCCTGACCGTCCTCCTTGTGCCCTGCAGAGGGCGACGTTTGCTAGGGCTTGCCATTGGGAAGAGGGCATTCCCCCAGCACGCTTCCCGTACCAAAAGCTTCCTTCCTGGCAGAGACAGTGCGGCCCCTGGATCCCTTACTCCTGGTGGCAGTGGCAGCAGTGGCCGTCGCCATCTTCCCTGGCAATCTTACAGGCTTGTGAAGGAGCTCCTTGATGACTGACTTCACTGCAGAACGACCTCTATGCTTCACCAAAGAGCAAGCTGACCTCACTCACCTCACCTTCTGCTGTTTTTGGTGTGTGCACATTGGGTTCGCGATCCGAGCTGGTGTCACTCCAGCCAGCTCCTGTGAAACACAGCACAAATCACCCCTTCCCTCAGCCTGCTGTGCTTGCTTTGTCCGCCATGAGAGGCTGCACTGCCCAGGCCCCGAGGCAACCGAGGGACTAGGAGCCCCTGTAGCCCACGGCTGGCAGTGGCTTCACCAGGGTAAGAGGGCGGGCATCCTGTTGCCCCTGGCGATCCCGCCTGCTCGGCGTTTTATGCCCCCAGGTTCGTCCTCCTGTAACTTATCGCCTCCCTAAATCGCGGAGGTGCTCAATCCGGTGGCTGCTCTTAACTCTTACCTGACCAAGGAACCCACTCAGGGGGTTCCTCAGCACAGTCCCCTCACAGCCACTGCTCCTGTCCCCTACCTCCAGCCGCCTCTTGGGGCAAGCATCCCCACAGCCACACCTGCTCTCCCCTTTCATTTGGCAGCACCACAAAGAATTCATCTAGAGACATGAGGTTTGAAGTCCCGCTTTCTTGCAGCTGCACCCGTGCCAGGTTTTACAGCAGCACTTGCCCATCCATTCATGTAGCATGGCTCAGATACAATGGCCAGGCCCCTCCCACGGAAGTAAAATATATCCTGAAATATACACTATATTAGCACGTAGTACAACACACATTGGGGCCTACAATAAACTTCACTTAAATTCAAAGCACTGTGGTGTTCCAAATATTTATTCATTTTCAGCTGCCACGTGCAAAATAAACACATCTGACCTTTGCAGAGGTGTATGATGCAGGCAGGCAGGACCGAGCAACAGAGCATCGGGAGCAGCACTTCTTTTTTTTTAAAAGAAAATGTATTTGGTTTTGCCACCGGCCTGCGGTGACCTTGTCAAATTCAGCTTCAGTGCTTCTCGGACCATGACGAGGACACAGGGACAAACACACCACAGGCGAGCCCCCCCTCGCGACACCTCCCACCCCCCCCACACCCACCCCCCACCCCCCCCCCCCCCACCCCTCCCCCCTCCCCCGCCCCCCCCCCCCCCCCCCCCCCCCCCCCCCCCCCCCCCCCCCCTCCCCCCCCCCCCCCCCCGCCCACCCCACCCCCCCCCACACCCCCCACCCCACCCCATGACCCTCCTGTGGTTCTTCTGGCAGCAGGCGGTAGAGCTGCTTCAGGTGTGCAACGATGTTTGCCTTGATTCGGGCGTGGAGATCTGCAGCGCACGCTTGCCGCTGTCCGAAGGACGCGTGAAAGTCCCCGGAAGAACATCTCGTAGATCATCCGCGCCACAAACGGGATGAACCTTGATAAAAAGTCCCTTTTTAGCCTTAAAGGCATGGTGAATGTCCCTGCTTCTCTGCAGGAGCCCCGTCCTGGATGCAGAGATGGTTTCCCACAATACCCTAAAGTCCACTCACAAACCAATTCTAGTCAGCACATGTCACAATTTGTTTTGCTCTCCCAAACCACCAGTCTTACTGGAGGGTTTCCTTGTGTCAAAGCCACAGCAGAAAGTAACAGTCTCAGATCCATGGGAATTGATCCCAAACCAAACAAGCTGGCACATCACCCCAGAGCCCCAGTGCCCCTACTGCACCACGATCAGCTTCCTCTCCTGGGTTTGCCATTCAGGCCACTCTTCTCCAAAGCAGAAGTAGATCTCGTATGTGCTGTTTCTCAATTTGTCCCTCTGATAGGGCAATCACTCATAGGAGGAAAAAAGCAGAGCTGCAGGGTTGCCTCTTAGCTGGAAACACCATGACATCCCACCTCATGGCATCACCCGGTCTTATCAACACAGTCCTCTGCCACCTCTCACACAGTTACAGCTCACCACCTTGCACGTCAGGTGCCTTTCTTTAAAAGCAGGCCCTCTGGTGTCTCTCAGAGCATTAATGATGTACAGTGCCCCTTCTCCTGCCACCCACATCCACTCCAAATAGCGGGAGCAGTGCCCTGACCTGCTGTCCACAAACCTGTGCACCCAGGCACAGCCATGCAGACACAGTGCATGCCCGGTGTCCAAAGCTGTTTCCAGAAGCATAGCACCTACCGCTTAGGAAGTTTCCAGACAGAAGAGCTTGAACCTTCTTTTGCCCTTCGATGAGGTTTGGGGTGTGGAGGAGGGGCACAGGCCCAGACCAGACACCTGCACTGACAGAGCGCACGGCGAAAGGGCTTCCCGCTGACCTTCCAGATCAAGTCCCCTGTCCATTAACATCGAGCAGCGGCTCTTTGAAAGATTCTTCTGCCTCTCGTGGTATCTGCTCTGTCCCTGGAAACTACTTGCTCCAAAGCTGTAATGGCCCAAAATCTCCTCTGGTCTGCATGAGGACCCAGCTCCCCATAAAAGTCTGCAGCCTTGCGGTTGGCTCACCGGTCGTCGTGGTCCGGTCTCCTTCCCTCGATTATTCAAAACTTGATTTCAGGTCTGTCACTGAGAGAGAAACCGATTCAGTGTGGCTTTCCTGGAGCACCCAGGACAGGACACCACACAAAGCCCTGCTGCCCTCAAGGATAATTTACACCACATTCAATTCTAATTTAAACTACCACAAGTTTCTCCTCACTCACTCACAAAACACACAGGAAAAAAGGCAAAAACACTCTTTTCTGTGGGTTTTAAAAGCACAAAAGCGAGCACTTTACAAGCCCACGCACGACTTGAGCAGGGAGCTTCCCACAGCTCGGGCTGCTGAAGAAGTCGTGCTGCAGCGCCGTTGGGGGCATTTCCATACCAGAGTTCATTCTTTGCCACAACAGTTTCAGGCGCAGTTTTCTGCACTGGCTGGAGCCATCGGAGAATCATGCAAAACGGCAACCAACTCACCACACTAAATCAACATCTTCTATTTCACAGACTCAGCACACCTTACCAAACAAATACCTTTCACTCAATAACATCAGTCTCCTTGCCACCAACATTGTATATTAAGAAAATGAAATGGCTCGAATTGGACCATGCTGGACGATTGAATTTTCAATTTCTTCCTCTTCTTTTCATTTCAGTCAACGATCTATTTATCCTGTTCATCCCATGAGCTGAGCCTTGTATATACAGCCTTTGTCACACTGACATGACAGTGCACGAGCGATATATGCTCTGATGAAGAAGTCTGGGAATAGCGGGTCTATGCATGAATTTACAGAGCTAACGCGCTCGAGAGAAAAGATATCGCACTGTCACGCTCTCTGGACTAGATAAATTATGGCAGATAGTCTATCTATATATTCCGAAATCTTCTCCTGAATCGAAATTACACTACACAATTGAGACTATCTGGAAATCCCAATGGCACAAATCCACAACGCACAGACTTCCTCTGAGACTCGGAATGCACAGATCCACCTATTCTAGAAAAGTAAGGTTAAGAGTGATCTGCTATGAAAGGAAGGTCAGAGATCATCGCACCCTGAGCCACCTACATCCCTTATATATATTTTGACGGAGGGTCAGGATTGTAACCGCGAGCGGGCTGAAGACACACCCTAAGTTCACGCGCGAGAGCTTGCAGCCCAGAACAGTGCATTTATCAATTCGGCCCACGGTCACGGCAGAAGGAGTGATATGCGAGCGGTTTTGGCAAAGCCTTATGGTAAGTAACACTACCCCGAGCGCTAGTCTTCACCCTGACCCGGCATTACGGCTGCACCATCAAGAGGGCTAGCAGTGCCCAGCACTGCGTAACGAACCGCACTCGCTGGAGGTCGGAGAAGCGAGGGCCGCCGTCGCGGCCTCACGGACGCCGAGAGTGCGCCTTTGCCCGCCCAGGGATCGCACCCCAGGGAGACGCGACCGACATGCTTCAAGCAAGGCCCTCACCTGGATTAATGAATGATCCCTGCGACTGCGGATCGCACACTTTCATAAATGGTTTTGGCGAGGCAGTCGGTTACGGGCCCGGCCTCAGCTGGGCAGACGCGTGCTTCGTCAGCAGCGACTGCGTGAGCGCACCGCAACAGTCACGAACTCCCGCCCACAACATGCCAAGCCTCATCTGGCTACGAGGGTGCTGCAGACTATATCGGAGGCCGGGGTCCTCGGGCCAGCTCCAGGCTCGCAGTCACGCACGCGCCAGGAGCGCCATGGGCCATCGAGCCACACGTGCGTTCCTATGCGTATCGCTTCCAGCGCCCCTGGTCTCCATCCCGCCCGCGCACCGACTGGGTAGCGCGAGCAAACGTCACGCATGCCACGGCGGAGGGTCCACGCGCCCTGTGCCCACAGGGACGACTAGATTCCCACAGAACAGACCGCAAGACTCACCTCCACCCGCACAGACCAACACGGCCGCACACTCCCCGTAGCACACCGCCGCGTTCCAGCGCTGCGCCGAGCACGCGGGCAGCCGCCGGCCTCCACGGCGCGGCTACTAAGCGCTCCTCTCCTGGTCCTCACGTACACACCCAGACAAGCAAGGGCACGGCCAAGACAGTGTCCCCGGGTCCACACGCGCCAGATTTTCAGTGCCGGAAACCGTCACACACAGGGCAGCATAGTGGCGCACGAGCACAGAGAACCGATAAGATCGGCCCGGCCGGCGGAGCCGCCTCCTGGCGGGCGTGGGAGCGTCACCTCGAAACAGGCGCGCACAAATTCAGAAAAAGGAGAGGGAGTCGCACAGGGGCTGTGCTGGGGTGTGAGGAGGTGTGTGTTGGTGGGGGTGCTCGAGGAGATTGCGAGGAGCACCAGAAGGTGCAGTTTGTGTTGAGCCGAGGGGGAGCCGTGGGTGGCGAGGGGGGAGGGGGAGATGACGCGGGGTTGAGGGAAATGGGGGGGGGGAGGTGGGGGGGAGAGGGACGGAGCCAGGCGGGAGGGCATCCAGGGGCTGGCCGTCGCGGCACTTGGCTCACCGCGGCCATAAGCATCTCGATGATGTACCGTTTGGAGGGTACCCAAAGGATCGGAGAAGGACTGGGAACCTGGTAGGGGCAGTGCACGGCGCCTCCAAAGACAAAGGTTGCGCAGAGCTTACGCAAACTGTATCTCGCCATCCAGCTGCGCCTGGTATTAGAGCTGTCTTCGTTGAGGAGACAGCGATGTGCGGTGGGGAATCGGTATCTCGGGTCTTCGGTGCTGCCTGAGGACACTCTTGGAATCCTCAGGACATAACATATATATTCTCACACATGTTTTGCGCCGACAGCGTGACTGCGCACACAAAGAGGCCAAGAGCACAGGGGACACAGAATGTCCTGGCACTTGCAGCCCTCGGTGGGCTGGATCCATATCACGACTGCCACTTATATATTTAGACCACCGAGGTGCGCGAGTCTATCAGCACCGAACTCCGTCAGCCTAGGCTCCCGATTGCTGGTCGGACAGCATCACCTGAGTAATGACCCATTCATCTGCTAGTGTGTTGCTCAGTCGTGATTGTTACACAACCTCTCTCAAACAGACCTCATCACAACACTCCAAGGCACACCGCGTCAAGCAAAACATATTACGTATTGGAGAATTCTCTGGGCTTGTCACTCATTCTTTCCTGTACCCCTCCTCTGACTTTATTATATACTGTCTTATTATATATCAAGTAAGACTGAGACTATTAAAGTGGGAATTTCCTTTTTTGTTATTCACAAGAGCTCTACCTTAAGACTTCTGTGCTAATGAAAGAGTCTATTCTCACCCGTTTTGAGAGAGTCCCATCTGCTTCCTAGCTAAAATGTTGTGGAGTGTTACTGAAGACATTTAGGCATTGCTGCTGTTGCTGGATAGTGACGCATGGAGCTGCGGCCCTGTTTAAACTATGAGTACAAACACAAGACAATTATGGGAGCACACGTGAGTATAACACTAAGGTGCGAATCCAGGTAGATGTATCCTCATAAGAGAGGCGAGTCGAGGAATGTGATTGCTTCCTATCTCTCTCTGCCCTATTCAACAAATGATCGCGGAAGAGGGCCCAGCTCGTTTGTATCAACTTAACACTAGATGAGCACGGGAGTTTAATTTGATGTACGAGGGCTATAACCCAGAGAGGGTTATAAGATGCACAATGAAATATTACCGCAATGTATATGAAAATTCTTATGAAGATATTGTGTGCGATATCACCCATGTCGATAGGAGGAGAACGAAGTTCATTCTATATAAAGACTCAAGAGTGAGGGCCAGCCTGATAGCTGAAAGCATTGGCATTGGCTCAAGCAGTGTCGAGGAATGCCTAGGTCATAGCTCATAATGCTCTAAGGCGAGCCTCTCTCTGTTCCTCTTCCAAGCCACTTCCAAAACGAAGGACACTACCACATAATTTGCTGAAAAACTCTTGCTGATGCTGAGCGGCACACTTGATGCGAGAATTTAAGCGCACAATGTGTCAATTGTATTCGAGACTGAGGCAAGAGCAAGCCGATGTGCTCCCATGTGTGAAAGCACTGGTGACAAGCAATATCTTAACTACACAAGCGGACTGTGTGTGAATACACTGTTCTCATTTAAGTCCTGAGAAGATTAGACCTAAAAAGAAGCTGCCACACAGTTGCGTATTGTTTCCTGGTAATGAGCGAGTCGTTACAACATGTGGTTGCATATAGCGTGTAGGCGTTCACTTCTATCCAATGAGAGCTTAGAACCATGTTTCTGTTGCCCTGTCAAATGAGAGTGCTAATACTTAAACTGACAATTAGTTGTGTTGGATTAGATTATCCTTTTTACTGAAATTTGAAAAACACACAATTAATATCCAATGAAGACGATCTTTTGCCAGTTTTCATGCTGACATCCACCCACAAGAATGTGCTTGTTTGCAGGTTCTCACTGCTCAGCTCCATGCGGATGAAAAGATAATGATCTTGATGATGAAGAGAGGAAGAATTAATCCATCTCAGCATGTCCCAATTCAAGAGACATTTCCATTCTTAATATCAATGGTTGTGGCACAGACTGATGTATTAGTGAAGGTATTTGTTTGTAAGTTTCTGCCATGCTTGAAATAAAATCTTGATTTATTGAGGAGTTGTTGCCTTTTTGCAGATTCTCGATGCGCTCAGCCAGTGCAGAAAACTGCAGCCCTGAAGTGTGTGCCAAAGAATGAACCTCTGGATATGGAAATGCCCCCAACGGCGCTGCAAGCACGACTTCTTCAGCAGCCCCGAGCTGTGGATCAGCTCCCGTGCAAGTACGTGCGTGGCTTTAACAGTGCTTCTGCTTTTGTGCTTTAAAACCCCACAGAAAAGAGTGTTTTGCCTTTTTTCCTGGCGTTTGTGGAGTAGTGAGGAGAACTTGTGTAGTTTAAATAAGAATTGAACGTGGTGTAAATATCCCTGTGAGGGCAGCAGGGCTTGTGTGGTGTCCCTGCTCCTGTGCTCCAGGAAAAGCCACACTGATAGTTTCTCTCTCAGTGACAGACCTAAATCAAGTTTGAATATCGAGGGAAGGAGACCGGACCCACGACGACCGTGAGCAACCCGCAGGGCTGCAGACTTTTCTATGGGGAGCTGGGTCCTATGCCAGACCAGGAAGAGCTCTTTGGGCCCATCAGCTTGGAGCAAGTCAAGTTTCCAGGGACAGAGCAGATCACCAACGAGAGGCAGAAATCTTCACGAGCCGGCTGCTGGATGTTATGGACAGGGACTGATCCTGGAGGTCACGCGCACGCCATCTACGCCGTGCGCCTCTGCCAGTGCAAGGGTACTGGTCTGGGCCTGTGCCCCCTCCTCCCACCCACCCAAACCTCATCGAGAGGCAAAAAGAAGTCAAGCTCTTCTGTCTGGAAACCTTCCTAAGCGGTAGGTGCTTCTGCTTCTGGAGAACAGCTTTGGACACCGGGCATGGCACTGTTGTCTGCACTGGCTTTGCCTGGGTGCACCAGGTGTGGACAGCAGGTCAGGGCCACTGCTCCCCTGATTTGGAGTGGATGGTGGCAGAGAAGGGCACTGTACACTCATTTAATGCTCTGGAGACACCAGAGGCCTTGCTTTTAAGAAAGCACCTGACGTGCAAGGGGTGAGCTGTAACTGTGTGAGAGGTGGCAGAGGACGTGTTAGATAAGACCGGGGTGATGCAATGAGGTGTATGTCATGGGTGTTTCAGCCTAAAGAGGACAACCCTGCAGCTCTGCTTTTCCTCCTAGAGCTGATTGGCCACATCAGAAGGACAAATGTGAGAAAACAGCCACCATACGAGATCTACTCTGCTTTGGAGAAGAGTGGCCTGATGGAAAACCCAGGAGAGGAAGCTGATCGTGGTGCAGGGCTAGAGGCACTGGGGCCTGGCGGTGACGATGTGCCAGCCCTGTTTTGGTTTGGATCAATTCCCATGATACTGAGACCTGTTACTTTCTGCTGTGGCTTCTGACACCAGGGAAACCTCCAGTAAGACTGGTGGTTTGGGAGAGGCAGCAAACAAATGTGACATGTGCTGAATAGAATTGGTTTGTGAGTGCACTTTAGGGTATTGTGGAAACCATCTCTGCATCCAGGACAGGGCTCCTGCAGAGAAGCAGGGACATTCCACAGCCTTTAGGCTAAAAAAGGGACTTTTTCACCAGGTCATCCCCGTTGTGGCGCGGATAATCTACGAGATTGTCTCCGGGGACTTCACGCGCTCCTTCGACACGCCGCAGGCGTGCGCTGCCAGATCTCACGCCCGACATCAAGGACAACAATCGTGGCACACCTGAAGCAGCTCTACCGCCTGCTGCAGAACCACCAGGAGGGCTGGCCCATGCAGGCCCGGCCAAGCACATGGCACAGCCGCTCCCAGCACAGAGCACAGTGAAGTTGACCCACCCTGGCTTCTGGACCCATTATATTGATTTACATAAAGGAGTGCTTAACTTAAAGAGGAAGTGCTTCTTAACACGTTGCCATTGCCTCATACGCTGGAATAAAATAACATCTGTAAATCTCGCCATCTTCTTCAATTTTCAGCAATTGTTGTGGTGATTTTTTGGAAGTGGCCTCAAACAGAAGGATCTACGGAATGTTTAACTCTTATCCTTTTCAGCTGATTGCTTAATGACTCTCTAATACATCAGATTTCAATCTGTTAATATTTTTCAATCTGCATAATACAATGTATATAAACATTGATCATTGGAAGGGAGAAAGAAAATATCTGTGCTCTATTAAAATCTACCTGGACGATATCAACTTGTCTCAATTTTTTCTCTTTAATGGGGCTGTAACAGCAACCTCAAAGGCTGATACTCCATTTACGTGGGGAGGTGGGGCTTAAAGGGATGCATATATTGCCAGCATTGTAAATCAATATATAAGACAGAATGGGGTTGGAAGGAGACCTCAGGAGACTCCTCTAGTTTGTTTGGGGGGGCTGATTGTTCAGATCTGTACAACCCTGAGCCACTCAGTGATGGCACAGAGCTTCAGCAGCTCCCAGCACGGTTCGGTGCTGACCCTGCATTGCCTGCTTGTCGCCCGGGCTGCGGACATTGTACCTGTGCCTTGCCTTTGTGCCCAGGCTGTGGCACTGTACCTTGTGGCCCTGATTTGTGCCCAGGCCGGCCCCCGTCCTTCCCCCGGCCATGGCGCTGCCCCGGCCCTTCTCCAGGCCCTGCTGCCAAGTCTTTTCCCCCGGCCGTGCCACTGCCCCTACAGTTCCCAGTCCTTCTCCCGTCCTTCCCCGGCCACTCGACGCAGCCCCCGCCCCCTTCCCCCGGCCCTCCCCGGGCCGCGGCGAGGCGTCCCGCCCCCGCAGAGCGGCCCCGCCGGCGCCGGCCCGATCTCGGGCCCGCCCCGGAAGCGCCGCGCGGTTCCGCTGAGCGCCGGGCCCGGGGGCCTCCCGTGCCGCTGTGTGCGGCGGCCCACGAGGCGCAGCCCGGCCGGAGCGCGCGCTGCCCGCGGCCCGGGCGCTGCAGGCGGCCCGGGAAGTGCTGGCGGTGGCGGCGGGGTGAAGCCGGCGCTGCTGTGGGACTGCGGCCCCGCGGGCCCGGCCGAGCTGCGGCGTACCTCGGCGCGCTGCGGAGCCCGGCTGGCGCGGAACGCCTGCACGTGCTGGCCATGGCGGCTCGGCGCTGTGGTGCTGCGCCGGAGCTGGCCCGCGGACCGGCTCCACGCTCAGCCCGTGCCGCTCGTGGATGTGTCGCGGCGCGGCGGGGCCCGGCGCTCTGCGGCCCAGCGAGGCCCGGGCCGTTCGCCGCACACTCGCCCGCCCTCCTGGCCCCGCGGGACGCCGAGGCCGCCGGCGCCGGCCCGTGACCGCCAGCGAGGTCGTCGCCGGCGGCTGGAACCTGTGCACCGTGGCCGGGTGCTGCTGGGCTACCCCCCGGGTAACACCTTCGCCGAGAGGCGCCGAGAACTGCCCCTGCCGCTGACCCCGCTGAGGGTGTTCACGGCCCGGGCCTCCTGCCCCCGCATAAAGGATGCTCAAGTGCGCAGATCTGCTCCCTTCAGCGTCCCCGAGAGCCTGTGCACCGAGCTCAAGACGTGCTGGATGCCTGGTGCCAGCAGCTCAAGGAGCGTCGATGCTCAGACGATTTTGTAGATCTCTGCATTTCCAGCGAGGTCGTGTCTCTCAGCGTGTGCCTTGTAAAACACGAGCATTCTCAGACTTTTAGCCTTCCTCACTGCATCAGGGACCAAGGCAGAAGATCCAGCTCCCTGTGTTGTGTTGTCCCCTGTGTCTCTCATGGTCCTGAAGCACTGAAGGCCTGAATTGTGACAGCTCACCGCAGGCGGTGGCAAAACCAAATACATTTTCTTTAAAAAAAAGAAGTTGCTCCCAGATCTCTGTGCCTCGGTCCTGCCTGCCTGCACATCACACCCTGCAAAGTCAGTGTGTTTATTTGCAGTGGGCAGCTGAAATGAATAAATTATTGACACACCACAGTGCTTTGAATTAAGTGAAGTTTATTGTAGGCCCCATGTGTGTTTACTACGGTATATATGTGTATATTTTCAGTATATTTACTTCCGTGGGAGGTGCCTGCATTTGGTCTGACCTGCACATGAATGATGGGCAATGGCTGCTGTAAACCTGCACGGTGCAGCTGCAAAAGGGACTTTAACCCCTGTCTCTGATGAATTCTTGGGTGCTGCAATGAAGGGGAAGCAGGTGTGGCTGTGGGATGCTTGGCCCCAAAGGGCGGCCTGAGGAGTGGGACACGAGCAGTGGCTGTGAGGGGGACTGTGCTGAGAACCCCCTGAGCTGGGTTCCTTGGTCAGGTAAGAGTAGAAGACAGCCCAGGATTGAGCACTCCCCATTTAGGGAGGCGATAAGTACAGGAGGAGAACCTGGGCATAAAGCCCAGGCAGGCGGGATGCCAGGCGCAAGGATGCTGTCCCTCTTACCCTGCGTGAGCACTGGCAGCCGTGCTACAGCTCTGTCCCTCGGTGCCTCGGGGCTGGGCAGTGCAGCCCTCGGCAGGACAAATGCAAGCACAGCAGACTGAGGGAAGGGTGATGTGCTGTGTTCACAGGAGCTGGCTGAGATGACACCAGCTCGGGATGCGAACCCAATGTGCACACACAAAAACAGCAGAAGGTGAGGTGAAGTGAGGTCGCTTGCCTCTTGGTGAAGCAGAGGTCATTCCTGCAGTGAAGTCAGTCATCAAGGAGCTCCTTCACAGCCTGTAAGTGCCAAGAGATGGCGACGGCCACTGCTGCCACTGCCACCAGGAGAGATCCAGGGCCGCACTGTCTCTGCCAGGAAAAGCTTGCGTTACTGGAGCGTGCTGGGTGACTTCCATGCAGCCCTAGCAAACGTGCCCTGCAGGGCACAGAGAGGAGACGCTGGCTCCCAGGCGGTGTGCCACGCACAGAGCAGGGACGCGCAGCACTCGTCCAGGCCCCTGCGCAGGCACAGAGCAGGGGACGTGTCCCAGGCCGGTGTGCAGGCACAGAGCAGGGGACTGGTCCCAGGCCGGTGTGCAGCACAGAGCAGGACGTGTCCCAGGCCGGTGTGCAGGCACACAGGGGAGGACGTGTCCCCAGGCCGGGCAGGCACGCAAGCAGCGACGTGTCCCAGGCCGGGGTGCACGGGCACAGAGCAGGGACGTGTCCCAGGCCCGGTGTGCAGGCACAGAGCAGGGACGTGTCCCAGGCCGGGTGCAGGGCACAGAGCAGGGACGTGTCCCAAGCCGGTGTGCAGGGCACAGCAGGGACGGTCCCAGGCCCGTTGCAGGCCACAGAGGTGGACGTGTCCCAGGCCGTGTGCAGGGCACAGAGCAGGAGCGCTGTCCCAGCCCCACGACAAACCCCACCCCCCCCCCGTGTGCACCCGGGCAAAGAGCAGGGACGTGTCCCACGCGGGGAGCGGCACAGAGCAGGGACGTGTCCCAGGCCGGTGTGCAGGGCACAGAGCAGGGGACGTGTCCAGGCCGGTGTCGAGCGGCACAGAGCAGGGACGTGTCCACCCGGTGTGCAGGGCACAGAGGCAGGGGACGTGTCCCAGCCCGTGTGCAGCACAGAGGTGGGCCGCTGTCCCAGCGGTATGGCACAGAGAGGGAAGTTCCATGGCCGTGTGCAGGGCACAGAGCAGGGGACGTGTCCCAGCTCGTGGTGCACGGCACAGAGCAGGGGACGTGTCCCAGGCCGGTGTGCAGCGCACAGAGCAGGGACGTGTCCCAGGCCGTGTGCAGGGCACAGAGCAGGGACGTGTCCAGGCCGGCCCTGCTGCAGCGCTGGCGCGCGCGGCAGCTCCCACCTGAGCCTGGCCTGCCGTGGAGACGCGTTCAGCTCGTCGCCCGGCACTGGCGCACCGGGTCAGGCACCACTGGTACTCCTGGCAAGCCTCCAGCTCCGAGCGCAGCTCCGAGCACTGCGGGCAACAGCGAGGGCCTCTCAGCAAGGAGGGCTCCCCTGGGCTCTGTGTTGCCCCCAGGGCTTGCGGGCTGCTGCAGTGGCTGCAGCGCTTCACCCGCAGCTGGGCACGCTCTGCTGAGCATCCTCGCGGTACCTGCAGGGACAGGGCATAGCTCAGAGTCACTGCAGAGCGTGCTGCTGGGTACCTGCGGTACCGCGAGACAGGGCGCAGCTCAGAGAACTGCAGTGTGCTGCTGGGTACCTGCAGGGACAGGGCACAGCTCAGAGTCACTGCAGTGTGCTCTGGGTACCTGGGGTACCTGCAGGGACAGGGCACAGCTCAGCATTGCTGCTGGGGCACTGCCAGCTTCCCACACCTGCCTGCTTTGCTGCCAGCAGTCACAGCACAAGCTGCTCTTCCTGTTCTGGCTCTCAGCTTGCTACACTAAGTATTAATTACTCTTTTATAAGTCCTTTGAATAGATCCTTGCTGGCTGAACACTGCGATTAAAAATGGAGGGCGGCCCTTTCTGTGCGTGTGGTTCGTG
>NDFG01000005.1:2309316-2327154 GCA_002167245.1 Sporophila hypoxantha | reverse complement strand
AGTCACAGCACAAGCTCTCTTCCTGTCTGGCTCTCAGCTCTGCTACACTAAGTTATAAATTATTCTTTTATAAGTCCTTTTGAATAGATCCTTGCTGGCTGAACACTGCTATAAGAATTGAGGGGCTGTTGGTTGGCAGAAGGCTGGTTKGATGGCAAAGTGTGTGTAAAAGGCTTTGGTTTTTTGGGTTTTTTGCAGCCCACTTGTACAGACATTGCTTCTGTTAGCAGACCCTTCCTGTTATTTTTATTGTTGCTATTATTGCAAGCATTTTCTTTTCCTCCTCTCCTTCCTTTTTGCTCAGGGGCTTGGTTCGTAAAGTGTGGCTTTGGCTTTTCCCTGTGGGGCTGCTGAGGCTCTCCTGTCTGTGAGGGCAGGGGGTTTGTACAGGGAGAGCTCTGCTCCTGCAGCCAAGGCTGCTGCAGCCCTGCCCTTGTGTGCAGGGGCTTCACTGGGGGTTTGGGCAGCAGTGGGGTCAGGATAAAAGCTAGGGCAGGTAATCCTTACAGGAGCCAAGCCTGGGCTACCTGCAGGAGCTTTGGTGTGCGGTGTTTCTGCTGAGTGACTTCCTCACCTCGTTCTCCTTTGCTGTGAGCTGGCATGTCCTTTTCTGCATCTCATCCTTCAGACTTKCTGTTCCCTCCTCCTCCTCGGGGTGCTCTGACAGAGCGTTTTGTTTTTCCTTGGCAGGAGTGAGAGGTGGGGTCTGTGTGGTGAAAACCTGGTCTAGAAAAGAGTCAGGCTTCTGATGAGAAACAGMTCCAGGCTCTGGGCTGGCTCTAGCTCTTGTTTACTCAGCACACTTTAGGGATAATATTTGTGTGCTATGCACAAAGCAGAAGACACAGGAGCTGAGTTTGTTATCACTGTCTCCGCTGTAGCTACAAGTTCATCATCTTAAGAACAATATTTCTAAGCAGTTGCCAGAAATGGAGGGGAGGGAGAGTTAAAATGCCTTTTTTATTGCTTTATTTTTGTCAAGTACAGCTGTAATTGCAATTATAAACTGGAATGTGTTTTGTTTGGAAAAAATATGGCGAAGCCACTGAAGTAGAATTTGCAGTGAAATCCATTTATTTTTTATAGTGTTTGCCATCATARATATGTTTATAGTTTTAATGTKAACTAGCAAAACAATTCATTCTGTRTAGCTTTMAAATAACCTTTTATTCTAGACCGCTGCAGACTTTCCCTAGAGTCAGGGCTAGTGTTCCTGTGTCCAGGGAGTGCTACGTGGGGGTTACAAAGTTTGCTGACCTGTCCTTTGCACCGTCACCTCCTGGCTCTTCTGTTGGTTGTTCTGGTTGTGGATCAAGTCTGGGAACACAAAAAGCATCATTATTGTCTACAGCACTAAAGGAGGTCTCTAACTTTGTGCATTTCTGTGTTACTTACTCTGCAAATGGCTGATTGCTGCCTCCAGTGTTACTTTCTGCTCTTGTTCTTTTTGCAATTTATCTGAAATAAGGAYAGAAGATCAAGGTTGGTGTAAATCTCTGTGTATATTTGTGCAAGGGTGGTACTTTTTGGTTCTCCACATGTGTAGAGTGGAGCAGACGTTGTTGGCTGCCCTGGACTTTCTTCTCTGAAGGGATGGGATTTTTAGCTGTTTATTGCTCTTTCTTTTTTGGCAGCTTTTTCTCTCGTGCCTCATGTTCAAGTCATTTATGGTTTATTTTAAAGCTGTTCATGCAAGACCCGTTATGAGATTAGAACTGCAACCCGCTTTCTCTTCCCTAATTATGTTTTAAAATAGCCATGTGTGAGTTCAGAATACCGTGTGTGAGTTTCCTTGCTGTGTCTGAAGTGGTGCTTTAGGACATTACCGGCTCCTCTGTCTGCCCTCACCACCCAGCACCGGGGCTGATGCTCTGCCGAGGGTGGCAAGTCCTGCCTCAAGCTGAGGACACATCTTAGGTTTTTATTTCTTGTCAGGTCTCCCATCACATCCTTTCGTCTAACAAAATCACTTCTCTGAACTCTTTAATCTAGCCAGGAAAACCCTTTGGAGGGCTGTGGCAATCAGCAGCCTCGGTGGCACGCTGAGATGTGCGCTGCGCTGGAATGAGCCTGGCGTGCACGCTGCTCCGAGCCCCGTGGAGCCCTTTAGGAGCTCTTTCCTGGTCCCTGGCGGTTCCCGGAGGGCACAGCTCCGGCCCCGGTACCTCGGATGTGGCGGATGAGGCCGGCCTGGCGGTCGTTGTCGCTGCGCAGGGCGCTGGCTCTCTGCAGCAGCTCCGTGCGCTCGTCCCGCAGCGCCCGCAGCTCCCGGCTCTGCCGCTCGCTCTGCGCGTCCGCTCGCTGCGCCGGGACAGACAGACACACAGACACACAGACAGACACACAGACAGACACACAGACACACACAGACACACAGACACACAGACACACAGACACACAGACACACAGCGGGCCGGCTTGGCAGGGCGTCACAGCTCACCTCGTGCTGCCCCCGCTCCGCCTTCCACCGCCCAGGCTGCTCCCGCCCCAGTGCCCAGCCTGGCCCCTATGATTATTCCTCTACATCTCTAKGTACTGATGAGGATCTTACTCTTCTAGTATATTAATTRCAATCRACTTCCAATCCTTAGAATCTGGTTTGAACCCACAGARGAGTAATAAACATAATCCTATTCATACTGGCCCTATCACTGACCCTACGCATCCTCCTAACTTCACTAAAYTTTTGACTCGCCCAAATAACCCCCGACTCACAAAAACTRTCCCCATAYGAATGCAGATTCAACCCCCCTGGGATGCAGGGGCAGCCACGGCTGCTCTGGGCAACCCAACAGCAGCAAAATCCCAGRGCAGGCTGTGCCTGCAGGGAGCCCACGTACCTGGAGCTCGCTCTGTAAAGCCTGGAAGCTGTTCCTGAGCTCGGTGTGTGCTGTGGTCTCCTTGGTCAGCTCGGCTCTGAGTGTGGCATTGTGCTCCTTCCAGAGGGCGAGGTCCTCTTGCATCTCTGCCAGGCTTCTCTGGAGAGCAGAGAGAGACCCAGGGGCAGCTGTGACCCAGGGGTGGCTGTGACCCAGGGCTGGCTGTGACCAGGCCCGGGGGATGCTGCCAGCCTGCCCTGGTGCCACCAGCCGGGCTGTGCTGGGCAGCGCTGGCTCCCCGAGCAGCAGCTGCACACAAAAACCCGTGTGGGGCTGATGCCATCTGATGGACAGAGCCAAGCAGGGCAGTGCTCCCTCTGGAACACGTTCCTGTGCTGCCAGCAGGCTTGAGGAGCCCGCTGGTACTTGGGATAAAGCTCACTTGTCTTTCTGCAAATGTTACCCTGTGGGGCAAAGCAATTTGCTGCCTCTTGGGGAAAAMCTATTTTCATATAAATGAGCAACTCCAGAAGAAAACAGCTCTGGAGACGTKGTGCCCTGGTGTCTGTTGGTGTGAGCAGGGCAGGGAATGGCCCAGAGGGRTGGTGGGAGGGAAGGGTTTGCAATTCAAGCTGACAAACCCAAGTACATTTCCCCAGCTGTGAGCTGTCTGTAACCTGATGTGCAGCGAGTACAGGTTGCACTAAAGTTGCTTTGGGCTTTGCTGAGTAGCTAAAACTTCGTATTTTTTTTATCTTTGCTGCTAATGGCCAGCCTGTCATCACCTTTCCCTGACATGTGGGTTTTYTTTGTCACAGCTGGGCTAAATGAAAGCCAAGCCAGGTGTAAGATACTGCTCACCTGAGAGTTCTGCAGCTGYTGCTCTGTTAGGAGTTTTTCCTCCAGCATCTTCTGAAGCGCCTCTTTTGCCTTCTGCTCATAGGTCTGCTTCTGGTCCTCCATCTCGATCAGGATCTTCTTCACACACTCCTTTGAGTAACTCTTTAGAGAAAGAAAGAGCTTGAAGTGCTTATSTGTCAGATTCCCATTTGCTAAACCTGAGTGTTAGCAAACCCAGAGTGTGTAAATGCTGCTGCTAATGTGCTGTGAAGCATTGCTTCAGCAAAGAGTTAAAATCCTTTTTGGATAGGTATCTCATCAGATCGATGAAGAAACTGAGGCCTGGCCCAGTGACAAGGCTTGGTTYTTGTTTCCCTGCCTTTCCTCACCCGYGTTTGTCAGTGAATCAGACATTACCTGGCTGCAGGCCTGCAGCTGATTTTCCAGCACCCGTAGTTTACACCTCAGTTTGTCCTCGTTCAGCTGACCCTGGGGAAAAGCAGTTGAAGTGAGATGTGAAATCATGAACTGCACACAATGTGCCCCCAAWGTTTTGTTGGGCTGTGTTTTGATTCATTTTCTCCCTTCATCTGTAATCAGATCAAAGTCTCTTCATTGCTGAGAGCTCAAGGAAACATTCCCAGCCTCAGAATAAATGGGATATGGGGAAAGTGAAACTTTTATGGATTGAAAACCTGTCCTGAGGCAGTCTCTCTGGTGTTTTACTGTACAGTTATGAGGCAGTTTTACGACAGTTGCCCTTTACGGCACCTTTTATGACAGTCATGCTTTATGGCACCTTTTTGTGACAGTCACGCTTTACGGCACCTTTTTGTGACAGTCATACTTCATGGCACCTTTTTGTGACAGTCGCGCTTTACGACAGTTTATGTACAGTGTGTAGTTATGTACAGTTGTGTACAGTTATGTACAGTGTGTACAGTTATGTACAATTATGTACAGTGTATACAGTATGTACAGTTATGTACAGTATGTCCAGTTATGTCCAGTTATGTCCAGTTATGTACAGTATGTACAGTTATGTACAGTGTGTACAGTTATGTACAGTTATGTACAGTGTGTACAGTGAGTACAGTTATGTACAGTGTGTACAGTTATGTACAGTGTGTACAGTTATGTACAGCATGTACAGTGTGTGCAGTTATGTACAGTTATGTACAGCATGTACAGTGTGTACAGTTATGTGCAGTGTGCAGGTGCTGGCAGTGACATGACAAGTTAGGAGCGAGGGCATTTGGGGCTGTTCTTGCTGGCTTTGGCAGAAATGCAGCTGCTGCCTGTCCCCACGGTTCTCTGCCTGTGCTCCCTCCCTGCCTCGAGCCCCAGCTGCTGGAACGCTCTTGTCTGGCTGTTTTCCTTAGAAAATGGGTTGGGTCTTTGTTGCAACATCTGCACTTGGGCAGGGGGATCGAGGGCAAGGTGAATGAATTCAGTTTTCCTCACTGTCATTCAGCACCCTCTCGTGTTTATATCAGGCTGCTTCAGGCCTTGTGGAAGCAGACTGGAATGCAAAATTGACATAACATTTGCTAGCAAAGAGTTCACGTGGGCTGTTTTCCCCAACCAATACTGAGAAACACCGAATATCCTCTCTGCCCACTGCTGTCTGAATCACGACTCTGACAAGAAACTCCTCGGTGTTACAGGATAGCTGACAGAGCCAAGCAAAAACAGACTCCCGGTGTCTCAGCACTGGTTAAATTGCACACAAGCACATTTACAGTCCCAAAAGACTCAATCTCCCAGTTCAGACTGTTGGGTGCAAAGAACTAAAGGCTTTTAGTATGTAGGTGATTTTGAAAAGCAATTTTAGATGTGCAATATTCTGCCTGGTTTTCCCTCAGCTCTCCTTCTCTGCTGTCGGCACAGGTTCCAGCTATGCACAGATGTGACTGTGCATCATCCATCCATCCATCCATCCATCCATCCATCCGTCACGTCCCGTCCGTCCGCCGTCCGTCCGTCCGTCCGTCCGCCCATCATCATCATGCCATCCACTTGCCCTTTGCCAGCCCCACCTGCCTTATGGAATCCCCTCCCAGCAGCAGCATCTGTCTGTTGGCTCCAGCACCGAGGGGATTGTCAGGCTGATAAAAAGCTGATTTTTAGGCCAAGGAACAGCTGATTTTAGGCTGAGGAAAAGCTGATTTTTAGGCCGATGAAAAGCTGAGTTTTAGGCCAATGAAAAGCTAATTTTAGGCTGATGAAAAGCTGATTTTTAGGCTGAGGAACAGCAGCACGCAAAAGGCAGCAGCAAAGTCTCTCCTGCCCTGCAGCAGGGACAGCGAGCAGCAAGCAGCACCCACCTGTTGGTATTCTGAGGTTTCGTGGCCACTTCCTGCACCTGTGGCTGGGTGTTTTTTCCTGCTCACGTTATATTGAAGGAGCGAGCAAGGGCGGAAGTTTCTCACCACAGKATGTGTCTAACACAAGTTTTTGTCCCCCCTCACCCAATCACTTGCTTCTCTGCCCCAACAGAACTTTCAAACCACGTTTTTTTTAAATGCCACAACAGCACGAAYTGTTTGATTTAAGGATCCTATAAGAAAGCCCCATATATTACATAAAATGTATCATCTTAATTTTGCAACCTCTTAGAAGACAAAAAGGGCCTTTTCTGCTGAGTTGGTCCCACCCTCCCTGAGCAGAGAGGCAGGGGAGGCAGGGGAGGTGATGGGGGGTCCTGCAGCTCTCTGGTACCTGCCAGGATTTCTCTGAAGCCTGGAGCAGGGTGGACAGGAGCTCCTGTAGAATCACCATCTTCTGCTTGAGCAGCAGCTCCCTGTGCAGGGCCTCCTGTGGGACAGGGGGACAGCGTCAGTGGGGCCAGAGCTGGGGGCACAGCCCAGAGCCCCCAGCCCAGGGCTGGCCTTGCCTGGAGGCTCCAGGTCTCTGAGGTCTGTTGGCTTTTTTGGCCATGTTAAAATTGGGGTTTTAACACCCCTTCATTTAGCAATATTAGTAATTTTAATAAGTATTATTCTTGGTGAAAACCAGCTGTCCCAGTGGGTGCTGAGCWCTGTTTGGTACCTACCTTCAGGTAGTTGGAGAGCTGCACCATTTCCTGAAAGGGAAAGGGCAGGTGTTTAAAAATAGGATTGTTTCMGTTTATAAACATGGCATGAACTTGCTCCAAAACTAAATAAACTTGCTAATAAAAACKAAACTTTTTAAATAAAGATGAAKTAACAGCCTATATTTGGGTGGAGAAGGAGGGCCTGCTGGGGTCCATTGGGTTAGTTTTCCCAGGGAAGTGGAAATATTTCCACAGCAGTTTACCTTTCAGGAGTTCCATTACCTGTGCTTTGCTTACCTTATTTAAAACTGCTATTCCCCAGCTGAAATGGAAAACAAAGTGTGTTACTGAGGAGCCAGGGAGGGTCTTCAGCTGGACGCCCCCTCCCCAGCTGCGCTGTGTCTGTGCAGCCTTCTGGGGAGAGCGCTTCGGGCATTGCCAGGGCGGGCAGGAGCCGCTCACTCTGTCTGCTGGCTCGAGTCTGTCACCGCCGAGCCGGGCAGGGTCTGTGTCGCTGTGGAGGCGAAGGGACAGCGCGGGGAGGATCCCCCTGCGGGGCCGCGGGTGTCCTCCTCCCGCGAGGGCGCCCGTCCCTGTCCCGGCAGGCTGTCCCCGGCCTCGGCCGCCAGGTTTCTCCTGCGSAGGAACTCGGCCTGCCGGGGGCTGGTGGCGGGGCGCGGTGTGCCCCGGCGCGGGGTGGCCCTGCAGCAGGTGCCATTGACCCTGCCCCGCCGCCGCTCCCGCGCCTCCTGCCGCCGCTCGCTCCTCTCCTCGTAGCTCTCCGCCCTCCTGGGCATGCTGGCGCTGTCCCCTCGGGGCTCTGCCCTGTGAAACCAGCCCAGAACGCGGGGGAGCAGTGAAAATCAGCCTTTTCTGGGGTTTGTGGGTGTGGGGCGGCGGGCAGTGCTTCCGGAGTGCCAGTTACATCCAGGGGACTGCCATGCTGTTCAGTTTGTATAAAATCTGCTCTGAAAYTCTTTTTACTGTCCTGGTGGTAGCTGTGGGGGGCTCAAAGCTCATTCCTGGTGCTTTCTTTTACTGTAGGGGCCTCCTTTGAAGGCGAGCAGCCTTTTTGGGGTGGTGCCTGGGTGGGAAAGGTGCCCACAAGCCCTACCCAGGACACTGCTCCAAAAACTGAGTGTTTTTCAACTCATTTTGCTCCATTTTTGTGTGTTGTGCTCAGCCTCCACTCATCCATCTCTTGCCACCAGGAAAAGCTCAGTCCTCTCCCACCTGTGCTGCCTCTGGCTTGCCCAGCCCATCCCAGGGCTGTAAAAGCCTCAGCTCACCAAAAATGCACTGAAAAGCASGATAAAGCTTAAAGAAACACAGCCCATTACTCACCCGGGGCTGAGCAAACCCTGGAGGCTTTCTTGACAAGCTAATGCTCTATTTCCTCCTTCTGTTACCCCAAATTACCCTCTCTAATTAAACCTGTCCTCCATCTTTGCTTTCCAAGCTGTTACACTTCTTGCTTCAAGGGAAACCAGGAAAAACCCTTCGCTTCTTGCTGGTTCACGTTACAGTTCCCCAGTGCAAGTTGTGTAGGCTGAAACTGGGGTGAAAAAGGAGGGAAAAGGTGCCGGGTGCTGCCCTTGGCCTGCGCTCCCCTGCAGCCCAGCAGTCGGCCGGGCGCTATGGGTGCTGCACACTTACCTGTGCCAGGCTCCTGTGCTGCCCCTGGGGTGCTGCAGGGCAGGAGCAGCCCCGGCTGCCCTCCTCATGCCCAGCAGCTCATCCTGTGCCCTCCCGCTCTCTCAGTGGAACAGGAAACGCTGCAGCTGCGGCCSAGCCCCGGTTCCTGTCGGTGCCCGCAGCCCGGCTCGGCGGGGTCGGGCTTATCTCAGGAGCCCCGGGGGTCCGGCCCGGCCCCGAGCAGAGCCTGCAGTTCCGTTATCTCCCGGGGCATCTCCCCGTGCTGCTGTGTGACACACAGCGTGAGCTGGGGCTGCCGGTGGCACTCGGGGACGGAGTTTCCCTGAGCGGCTTTGGGGAAGTACAGTAATGCTATTATTGTAAGGCTCCTTGCAGGTTGCAAAGAGGAAAAAAAAGCGTGTTTTGGCAGCTGAGGAGAGGTCAGGAATGGCAGAAATTCATTAAGGTCTTTAGAGAAGTGAAAGCTTGGCTAATGCAAATCGGGAGGAGGTCGGTTCAGCCAGCTGGGCACTGATAAGGGCGCCCTGCCCTGATAAGGGCTCCCACGTGGAGAAGGAACACCCGGAACAGCAGAGRTCTCAGAGCAATGTTGGATTTATTTTTACAAAGACCGGCATGGAAGGGATGTGTGACAGAAACCTCCAGATTCAGAGACTCTCTCGTGGCTTTGGGTGCTTGGTGCTGCCCGGCCCAAAGCCTGGTGCTGGGCAGGGCTCAGCTCAGCTGCCTCGGTGGCTCTCCAGGGGAGCAGTGTCTGCAGGATGAGCAGGACCCTGCTGCTGGGCAGGGCACTGGCAGCAGATACTGCTGCAGCACCCCTCTGAAGTGCTGCCTGGCTGCAAAAAGCACTTWGCAAGAGCCCATTGCTGAAAAGGACATTTTTGTGCTGCCTTACAGGCTCCTGGAGTGTCCTGCCCCAGGCTGCCAGGGCGTCAGCACAGGGATGCCCCTGGGTGTGGAGAGGGCACTGAGCAGCTGGGTTCACAGGTACAGCCTTCCTGAGCAGCTGGGTTCACAGGTAGACCTGTCCTGAGCAGCTGGGTTCAGAGCCAGACCTGTGCAGCACAGCCCAGATGTGCTAGGACAGCCCCAGGTGTCCCAGCACAGCCCAGGTGTGCCAGCACAGTCCGGGTGTCCCAGCACAGTCCGGGTGTCCCAGGTGTCCCAGCACTGCCCAGGTGTGCCAGGAGAGCCCCAGGTGTCCCAGCACTGCCCAGGTGTGCCAGCACAGTCCCAGGTGTCCCAGCACAGCCCGGTGTCCCAGCACAGCCCCAGGTGTCCCCGGTGTCCCAGCACAGCCCGGTGTCCCCGCTGTGCCCGCACTACGTTCTCTGGACGTTCTCCAGGCGGTAGCTGCCGCGGAGCAGCGCCTCCAGCAGCTCGGGGGCCAGGCTGTGCAGGAGCAGCGCGCTGCCCACGGCCGGGCCGGGGTAGCGCAGCTCCCGGCGGCGCAGGGCCCCCGCCCGGATGATCTCCAGGGCGCACTCCTCCTTGGGGGCCGGCGTGTCCGGGATGACGCGGGACACGGCCCGCACGGCGCTCTCTGCAACGGGACAGGGGCGGCTCAGGGGGACACGGCACCATCAGCTCACTGCAGCGTCCAGGGCACCCCCAGACCCACAGACYCTGGGATCAGACCTGCTAAATGAGGCTCAGAACAGCGAAAATAACAAGTATAAGATGTCCTTCCCTTCCCTTTGCTTTCCACCCCTGAGTTTGCTGAGCCTGGCAGAGTCCARGGCCTCGGGGCTCACTTTTTGAAGGGTTGGGGTCCTGTTTCCACAGCTGCAGAGGCAGAGCAGGCTGGCACCAGGGACAGGGGATGGGCACAGCTGGAACGGGCTGGAATGGGCTGAGCCACGGGGTCCTGGCAGGGCTGAGCTTACCCGTGTTGATGTAGCCCAGGATGCAGAGTGTAATGGAAACGTTGACCTTGTCTATGATGAGCTCCTGCCTCAAGGAGCTGAAAAATCCGTCTAAGGCGAACTTGGTAGCGGAATAGGAGGCAGTAAAAGGGCCAGCAATTTTACCTGGAGCAGAGACAGGGCTGGGGTTCAGCTGCTGAGCAGGCACCAGGCTGCACAGCTCTCCCTTCCTCTTGCCCTGCCAGTAGCTCCAGTGCTGGGGTTTAGGGTGTTGGAATAAGCTGTCATGAATGCCTGAGAGATAAAACACACTCAGGAATGTTCAAAATGTGACATATGGCACAAAGGGCCTTCCAGAGCAGCTTTTGTATCCCCGCAGAGATGCCCAGGTACTGCCAATGTGTGTTCAGTGTGTGGCCATGCCTGTGAAATCACCTGCACTGCAGCGTGGGAAGGTGATCACAGGGTGCCAAGRGCCTGACAGGACAGAAGATAAATTTCCCAGAGGATTTGAATTGTGCAGAGCTAAATCACGTGCTGCCCCGAGTGCCAGCCCTGCTCGTGGCCTTTGGGAGCAGGGTCTCAGCAGGGATCACGGCAGGCAGGGGGAGGGCTGTGGGCAGGAGCTCACCTGCTATGGAGGAAACCACCACGATGCTGCCCTCGCTCTCCTTCAGCAGGGGCAGGGCGGCCGTGGCCAGGGCCACGTAGCTCACAAAGTTGGTCTCCATGAGGCTGCGGACGTGCCCCACGTCCCCGCTGAAGAAGGTGAAGCCGCTCTGGCCGATGTGGTTCAGGATGAGCATGTCCAGGCCCCCTGCGGGCAGAGCAGCTGTGCCACAGAGCCAGCACCTCCTGGGCGCTGGGCTGCACGGGGCTGAGGAGGGAGCACCTACCCCAGGTGTTCTCAGCCTCCCTGAGCACCTCCTCGGGCAGGCTGGGGCTGGCCATGGAGCCGCTGACGTAGCGGGCGGAGGCAGCGCCGAGCTCCAGGCACCGCTGCACAACCTGGGGAGGGAATGGGCTCCGATGGACTCCCCTGCAGGGAACCCAGCCCAGACTGCAGGGAACCCAGCCCAGACTGCAGGGAACCCAGCCCAGACTGCAGGGAACCCAGCCTGGGCTGCAGGGAACCCAGGCTGCAGGGAACCCAGCCCATACTGCAGGGAACCCAGCCCAGACTGCAGGGAACCCAGCCCAGGCTGCAGGGAACCCAGCCCAGGCTGCAGGGAACCCAGGCTGCAGGGAACCCAGACTGCAGGGACCCCCAGCCCAGGCTGCAGGGAACCCAGCCCGGGCTGCAGGGAACCCAGCCCAGACTGCAGGGAACCCAGNGGCTGCAGGGAACCCAGCCCAGACTGCAGGGAACCCAGCCCGGGCTGCAGGGAACCCAGCCCAGGCTGCAGGGAACCCAGGCTGCAGGGAACCCAGCCCAGACTGCAGGGAACCCAGCCTGGGCTGCAGGGAACCCAGCCCAGACTGCAGGGAACCCAGGCTGCAGGGAACCCAGCCCAGGCTGCTCCTGTCCTGGGCCAGGCAGGGCTGAGGCTAGGGGAGCCCTGGGGTGGATGTGCAGGGTACCAGGTGTGCCCAGGGTGGGGTGAATATCACATCCAGCCCAGCACACCCCACTCGCCATTTACTTTCTGCAGCCGGGCCTCTGTCCGTGCCGTGAGCAGCAGGTGTGCCTCCATCCGTGCCAGGTGATATGCCATCTGCTCCCCGATGCCGCTGCTGGCTCCCGTCACRATCACCCGCTTCCCCCGGAGCAGCTCTGCCGAGGAGGGTGCAGAGCTCAGCCCTGGCACGGCCCTGGCACAGCCCTGGCACAGCCCTGGCACAGCCCTCGCTGCCCCTCTGCTCCTCCCTGTCCCTGCAGCTCCTCTCTGTCCCTGCAGCTCCCCTGTGCCCCTGTAGCTCCTCCGTGCCCCTGCCAGCCTCCTCAGACCCCGCTGCAGTCTGACCCCAGTCCCAGCGGGGTGGGTGTCCTGAGCTCTGCACCCCTGCCCAGGGAGCGGGGAGAGCCGGCCAATAAAAGGATTGAATGTTTAAAGGGGAAACTGCTTGTTTCCCGAATCAGTCATTTCCAGGGGTCAGGCGCTGTGTCCCAGCAGAGCCGGTGTAGCCCCGTGAGTTTTCCCCAGCTCTGACCCCTTGCCTGGGGCGGCCTGACCTCCCCTCCCAGCCCTCCCTGGCCGTGCCAGCCCCGTCCAGGTCCCTGTGCTCGGCACATGCCGCCCCTCTGGCGGTGCCTGTGGAGCCTGCTTCTCCCTGCTCGTCCCTGCTTCTCCCTGCTCGTCCCTGCTTCTCCCTGCTCCTCCCTGCTTCTCCCTGCTCGTCCCTGCTTCTCCCTGCTCCTCCCTGCCTCTCCCTGCTTCTCCCTGCTCCTCCCTGCTTCTCCCTGCTCCTCCCTGCCTCTCCCTGCTTCTCCCTGCTTTTCTCTGTTCCTCCCTGCTCGTCCCGGCTTCTCCCTGCTCCTCCCGGCTTCTCCCTGCTTCTCCCTGCTTCTCCCGGCTTCTCCCTGCTCGTCCCTGCTCCTCCCTGTTCCTCCCTGTTCCTCCCTGCTTCTCCCTACTTCTCCCTGCTCCTCCCTGCTCATCCCTGCTTCTCCCTGCTTCTCCCGGGCCTTACCTTCACTGAAGTTCTCGGGTGCTGAGTAAAAATAAAAGGCCAGTGCTGCTCCCAGCAGAGGGATGAGAATCTTCAGCAGCAATCCCATCCCTTAGCAGAGGAAAGGCAGGAACGAGACGAGCCCCACGGGGAGGTGAAGGTGGCTGGAGCTTGCAAATGGGGCTGGGAAGTTTTGAGCTGGTTCTTATCTCACACAAGTTTGCTGATGGACCTTTTCTTTGCCCTGACGGTGATTCAGCAAACATTAACCTAATGAAGCGTGTGGCTTTGGACTTTAGGCTGTCCCTTTGCACCCTTGGCCTGCCAGGTGTGCTTTCGGAGAGAGCTGAAGGGAAAGGCACCGAGCAGTGGTCTGGTGGCTGCCCGGGGGCTGGGACAGCAGTGTTCCCTCAGAGCAGACATCCCTGGCACCAGGGGACATCCCTCTCTCCAGCTCTAAACAGGAGCARCCCTTCCCTTCCTCACTGGCTGCCCGAGGATTCGCTGAGCTGCACTTTTGTACGGGTTCCCAGCCAGATCTGGGAGAGCAGGGCTGGCAAAGGTTCCATTTCCCATCCACTGCTGATGATTCTGGGTTATCCTCTGGGCTATCACCATGGGGTACCACTGGCACTTTGCTTTGCTCTTACCCCTAAAATATATCCCTGTTGAGGAAYCCATGGGTTGCAAAAGGCAGCAAAGGAGCCAAGTGGATGAATAGGAAAGATCTTCAGCTTTCCCAGGGCTGTGATTCTGCTCAGTGTCTCTGGGCAGGTGGCAAATTGGTTTGAGGGTGATTTTCTGAAAGTTTAAAGGGCAGAACCCACTCTGTGTGTGCTGGTTTGTGTGGGTGACCTTGGGGTAAGGAGAAATTAGGAAGGAATTGTTCCCTGTGAGGGTGGGCAGGCCCTGGCACAGGGTACCCAGAGCAGCCGTGGCTGCCCCTGGATCCCTGGCAGTGCCCAGTGCCCGTGAACAGCTGGGAAAGGCCATAAATCCCCGCCAGCACACGCAGAGCTGTCCGGTTAATACACTTTATTTAATAATTAGCTCAATAATTAGCGTTCCGCGGCCGGGCGGGGCCGGCAGGGCACGGAGGAGCCGCCGATGCGGCCCCGCTCTGTCCCGGCGGGGGCCGCCAGCGCACCGCGAACCGGGCGGGGGCGGTGGCGGCCAGGAACGGAGGAACGGGGCTGGCAGGGACCCTGCGGTGACAGGGGACCCTGCCGGGGCCGGGACCCTCCGGGGTACGGAACCCTGCCAGTGACCGGGACCGTCCCGGGGCCGGGACCCTCCGGTGACCGGAACCGTCCCGGGGTACGGAACCCTCCGGGGTATGGGACCCTCCCGGTAACCGGGACCGTCCCGGGACCGGGACCCTGCCGGTGACCGGGACCCTGCCGGGGGTCCCGGGCCGGGGCTCAGCGCGGCGGGCGGGGGGCGGCGGGCAGGCGGTAGCGGCTCCGCACCAGGTAATCGAGCAGCTCGGCGGCGCAGTCSCGCAGCAGCAGCGGCAGCCGCGTGGAGCTGTAGCGGTAGTAGAGCTCCCTCCGGCGCAGCGCCGCGCCCTTGAGGATCTCCAGCGCGCACTCGTCCCGCGGCGCCGGCCGCTCCTGCAGCACCTCCGCGGCCGCGCGCACTGCGCGCTCTGCGCGCCCCCGCGTCAGCGCCGGGCACCCCCGGGACGGGGGAGAGAGCGGGGACCCCCCCGGGGATGGGGGAGAGAGCAGGAACCCCCGGGGGATGCGGGGAGAACGGGGACCCCCGGGGATGGGGGAGAGAGCAGGGACCCCCCCGGGGATGGGGGACAGTGGGGATCTCTGGGGATGGGAGAGAGTGGGGATCTCTGGGAGATGTGGGGCCAGTGGGGATCCCCAGGGACGAGGGTACAGCAGGCACCCAAAGGGGTGTTGGGCTGTGCCAGCCTGTAAGCAGTGCCCAGATTTACATGGCACGGGGAAGTAAAAGGCTTTTGGGGCTGTTTTTTGGGGGCAGACAGGTGGGATCCCCTGCAGCAGGGGTGACAGGCTGAGAGGGGGGCAGAGGGGGCAGGAGAAGGAGCCGGGGGGGGGATGCCCAGCCCTGAGCAGGGCTGGCACAGCTCTGCTCTCACCTGTGTCGATGAAGCCGAGGATGCAGAGCGTGATGGAAACATTTATGCTCTGAATGGCGAACTCCTGCCTCAGGGAGCTGAAAAATCCATCCAGGGCAAACTTAGTCGCAGAGTAGGGGACGGTAAAGGGGAACCCGACTTTACCTGGGCACAGAGTGAAGTTCTTTGTTAGCACACGAGGCTGCTCTGCCTGAGCTGCTCTTCAGGGACAGGATTTTACCAGTGAGGTGGCATCCTGGCACCTGAACAGCAGCCTTACAAATATTCTTGGTGGCTTCCAGCTCTTAAGGCCAAAGCTGTGGCTCACATCTCTGCTCAGGGCATGGGCAGCCCACAGGAGCCACAAAACCCTCAGAGGGGAGAGATGGAGCAAAGCTGAAACTCCTGTCCCTGGCCTGAGCTGCTCACAGAGCACTGAMCARCACAGCACTGTGGGGTTTGACTGCAGAGCTGGTCCAAAACCGAAATGGGGAGATTGGATTGAGCAGAAAACAAATTCCATCAAGAGAATCCCAAACCCATCTGGATTTGGGGCTGGTTTCGGTGGGGTTTGTGTTGGGGCTGGTTTCAGTGGGGTTTGTGCTGGGGCTGGTTTCGGTGGGGTTTGTGCTGGGGCTGGTTTCAGTGGGGTTTGTGCTGGGGCTGGTTTTGGTGGGGTTTGTGCTGGGGCTGGTTTTGGTGGGGGTTTTGTACTGGGGATGGTTTCGATGGGGTTTGTGCTGGGGCTGGTTCTGGTGGGGTTTGTGCTGGGGCTGGTTTCAGTGGGATTTGTGTTGGGGCTGGTTTCAGTGGGGTTTGTGTTGGGGCTGGTTTCAGTGGGGTTTGTGCTGGGGCTGGTTTCAGTGGGGTTTGTGCTGGGGCTGGTTCTGGTGGGGTTTGTGTTGGGGCTGGTTTTGTTGGGGTTTTGTCCTGGGGCTGGTTCTGGTRGGGTTTGTGCCCAGTGTCTCTGTTGTACCCTGCTGCTCCTGGCAGCCAGCCCAGGTGCCTCTGGGTGAGTCCCATGTCACCAGCCTGGTGGCACTGCCCRCTCACCTGCCATGGATGAAACCACCACGATGCTGCCCTCGCTCTCCTTCAGCATGGGCAGGGCTGACGTGGCCATGGCCACGTAGCTGAGGAAGTTGATTTCCAGGAGCTTCCGGACGTGCTCRACGTCCCCATCGAAAAAGCCAAAGTAGGATGCACCAACATGGTTCAGAATCAGCATGTCAAGGCCTCCTGCCAGCAGAAAAACGGGCATTTAGTGCTGGGGGGAGAGGCTGCAAGCAGCAAAACAACATTTTCTGGGAGCAGAATAAGCGTAATCCAAGGAAATCAGGTTTTTGGGTCAGAGCTGTGGCCTGTTATCTCCAGAGCAGGGATACAGCCTGGACGGTGGCTGCCAGTAAATATTTTGTTGTGATATATTTTTTTAGTTCAGAACACAAACGCCATGGCCCAAGGGAGATCAGCCTGAGCTGTCTGTGGGCCGGGAGGGAGAGGGAGAGGGGAGCTCCCCACGGAGCTGCTGCATTTCTGAGCTGTGACCCTTGGCTGCAGTGGCCAGGGCTGCTGCATCCCCCAGATGCCCCGGACCCTGGCATGGGCTGATGAAACCCAGGGCTGTGGCACTGCAGCAGGATGCCAGGAGGCCACAGGCTGCAATCCCTGTGGATTGCAGTTCAGTTTGAGAGGCAGCAGTGCAGGCAAGGAGCGGGGCTGCAAAGGGCAGAGTTAGGGGAGGTTTTCCCGTCTCTCCCTTTTTGCACGTGGCAAGCAGCACGGCCAGGATGCTGGCAGTGTGCAGAGCGGGCCCAGACGTACCCAGGGCTGTCTGTGCCTCCCTCACCACGTGCTGGGCGAAGGCCGTGTCCTCCATGGAGCCGCTGACGAAGCGCGCCGAGGCTGCTCCCAGCTCCAGGCAGCGCCGCACCACCTGCATGACAGCGGGGCTCAGCAGCCTGCCGAGCTGCCCTGGGAGCCCATCCCTGCCCTGGGAGCCCCCTCCCTGCCCTGGGAACCCCATCCCTGCCTGGGAACCCCATCCCTGCCCGGGAACCCCATCCCTGTCCAGGAACCCCATCCCTGCCCAGCAAATCCATCCCTGCTCTGGAACTCCATCCCTGCCCTGGGAACCCCATCCCTGCTCTGGAACCCCATCCCTGCCCGGGAACCCCATCCCTGCCCGGGGAACCCCATCCCTGCTCTGGGAGCCCCATCCCTGCTCTGGGAGCCCCATCCCTGCTCTGGAGCCCCCTCCCTGCCTGGGAACCCCCTCCCTGCCGGGGGACCCCATCCCTGCCTGGGAACCCCATCCCTACCCTGGGAACCCCATCCCTGCCCTGGGAACCCCATCCCTGCCTGGGAACCCCATCCCTGCCTGAGAACCCCCTCCCTGCTCTGGAGCCCCCTCCCTGTCCTGGGGGCCCCATCCCTGCCCGGGAAATCCATCCCTGCCTGAGAACCCCATCCCTGCTGTGGGAGCCCCATCCCTGCCTGGGAACCCCCTCCCTGCCTGGGAGCCCCCTCCCTGCCCTGGGAGCCCCATCCCTGCCCAGGAACCCCATCCCTGCTCTGGAACCCCATCCCTGCCCAGGAACCCCATCCCTGCCCTGGGAACCCCATCCCTGCCCTGCAGCCCCCTCCCTGCTGTGGGAGCCCCCTCCCTGCCCCCGAGCCCGCTGGTGTGGGTGTTGGAGCTCCCTGTGATGTGTCCCCACCTAAAACCAGCGGTTTGGGCTCTTGGGAGTGTGTTTGGAGCCYTGTGAGCTTCAAAGGGAGCCTGGGAAACGATTCCCTGGGTGAGCGCGTTACCCGAGGCAGTCTGGCTGCTCCTGCGGGCAGGCTGGGCTGGAATTGCAGGAGCAGGGGCAGGAGCAGGAGCCTGTCATGGAATGAGGGTGTGGGGGATGTGTGTGC
>NDFG01000005.1:2289343-2302663 GCA_002167245.1 Sporophila hypoxantha | reverse complement strand
TATCCCAGTGTTTGTAATTAAACAGTTTTGCAATTGGCATCTTGCAGGGGCTGTGGCCATGGCCCCGTGTGCTCCAGGCTGTGGGATGGTGTGGGGTGCTGTGGGGTGCTGTGGGGTGCTGTGCGGTGCTGTGGGATGCTGTGGGATGGTGTGGGGTGCTGTGGGATGCTGTGGGATGGTGTGGGGTGCTGTGGGATGCTGTGGGATGGTGTGGGGTGCTGTGGGATGCTGTGGGATGGTCTGGGGTGCTGTGGGATGGCCTGGGATGATGTGGGATGCTGTGGGATGCTGTGGGATGCTGTGGGATGCTGTGGGGTGCTGTGGGATGCTGTGGGATGCTGTGGGGTGCTGTGGGATGCTGTGGGATGCTGTGGGGTGCTGTGGGATGCTGTGGGGTGCTGTGGGATGCTGTGGGATGCTGTGGGATGGTGTGGGATGGTCTGGGATGCTGTGGGGTGCTGTGGGATGGTCTGGGATGCTGTGGGGTGCTGTGGGATGCTGTGGGGTGGTTTGGGGTGCTGTGGGGTGCACTGGGATGCTGTGGGGTGCTGTGGGGTGCACTGGGATGCTGTGGGATGGTCTGAGATGCTGTGGGATGCTGTGGGGTGCTGTGGGGTGCTGTGGGATGCTGTGGGATGCTGTGGGATGCTGTGGGGTGCACTGGGGTGCTGTGGGGTGCTGTGCGATGCTGTGGGATGCTGTGGGATGGTGTGGGATGGTGTGGAATGGTCTGGGATGCTGTGGGGCGCTGTGGGGTGCTGTGGGGTGCTGTGGGGTGCACTGGGATGCTGTGGGGTGCACTGGGGTGCTGTGGGATGGTCTGGGATGCTGTGGGATGCCGTGGGGTGCACTGGGATGCCGTGGGGTGCAATCAGGGATCAGTGCTGGTCTAACTGCCCCTCTGCAGAGGGTCCCAGCTCCCTGCAGTGCCCGGGGCCGTGGCAGAGCCCGGGCCGGCCCCAGGCTGGCCCAGAGGGGTGAGCAGGGTGCGGTGCCCAGCCCGGGGCAGGGGCAGGGCAGGGGCAGGGCTGTGCTTCAGCTGTCTAATCCCCTTAGCTGTCTTAGGAGCGGCTATTCTGACTGTTCCCAACCCTCTTTGCTCTAAGCTCATCACCGGGGCTGGAGCCCCGGCAGAGCAGCAGCAGCAGCAGCAGGGCAGCAGGGCAGCAAACGCGGGGGTCTGGGGGCACCTGGCCGGGCTCACCGGAGCCCCCCGGGCCCCTCAGGAGCTCCCTGACCTCCCCCCTCCTCCCTTCCCCAGCGCCCTTCCCGCGGGCAGGGTGGGAACGTGGCCCTTGCAGGGCAGAGGGGACCTGGCAAAACGCGAGGGTTGATGGGCACGGTCCGGGATGGGCTGGGATCGTCACTGGGGTGGATTGATCCTGGCGGGAGGACACCAGCTCCGGATGGCTGGGACGTCACCGGTGGGATTGATCCTGGGTGATCTGACAGGACAACACTCCAGCTGTTCCAGCACTGTCCCTCAGTGTGATCCTGTGATCGACAGGACACAGCTCCGGCTGTCCAGCACTGTCCTCGATGTGATCCTGTGATCTGCCAGGACACAGCTCCGGCTGCTCACACTGTGCCCCATGTGATCCTGTGATCTGAACAGGACACAGCTCCGCTGTCCAGATGTCCACAGTGTGATCCTGTGATCTGCCAGGAACAGCTTCTGCCGTGTCAGCCTGGTCCCTCGATGTGATCCTGTGATCTGCCAGGACCCAGCAGCCCCGGGAGCGCCTCCATCCCCCTGCCGCAGCCACAGCCCGCAGCTCCCCGCGCTGTCCTCGCACCAGGTGTGCCCCAGGGAATCCCAGCCCAGCCCTGCTGGAAATGTGAAACCTCCGAAAGCTGGGAAGGGCAGGGCAATGGAGCTCCKCAGCTGATGGATCCCTTCAGGCCTGAATTCTCCAGTTTTCCCATGAAACTTCCATCGGTATCAGGGAGGGGAGGATTGTTCAGCTTTGCCAGAGAAGGGCAAGTTCAGCCTTGCCAAAGGGCATTTAGTTACAGACTAAATTCATTTAGTTACAGACTAAATCCATTTAGTTACAGACTAAATGAGGTAATTCTCAAACACTATTTAAAAAAAACACTATAATTTTAATGAGGAAAAAGTACTTTAAATTTGAAAGCTTGAGCAGATTTTGGGCAGATACTGGATAGGATYCTTTCTCCGCTCTGTGCTGCTGGGTTTGTTTTGGTAACAGAAATAATTGTCAACAAAATGAAKTGTGGGTTGTGTATTATGAAAATGAAATAGTGAACTTCAGCCGTATTCTGGTATTTTCAGGTCCTGCCCTTATGTTGTGCAGCTCTGGGAGGAGCTGTGCRCTGGGCACTGAGCTCTGGCAGGGCTTTTTCATTTTCCATGATCCAGTGCTTGGCCCAGTGGCTTTGCTGTGAGCTGGAGAGCGGCACACTGGTGGAGCATCTCCCAGTTTCCATGAGGTGTGTGTCCCGCTGCTCCCCCTGCCCCGAGGGTGTCTTTGAGCTGATAAAGAGATTTCCTGCCCCGGCCAGGACTGGCAGGGCCTGTTTGCCTGCCCTCCCCTCTGAAATGTGGCCGGGATCACGCAGCTCTGGCYGGCTGGAGACTTGGACTGACATGACACAGTCCCAAATGCAACAGATTCTTGCTAAGCCCCAGAACATTTTTTAAATAGGTGAAAGTCCTCTAATGATCCTGGCAGCGCTCTGAGTGGAGCCTGAAGCCTGGAACAGTTTCCACCCCCTGCAGGCTGTGCCATCTCTGTGTTTTTCCATCTGTGACACCTTGTGACTCTGGAATCCAACATTACCCTGCACTCTCAGGTGTCTGTGGTGGCTTTGTGAAAGATCCCAGAAAGCTGGAAGGGTTTTGGCTTTAGGATTTTTAGCTGTGCAGCAGCTGGAGCCTGCTGGGGGGCTGCCAGGGCAAGAATGGGGTTTTGGTTTATTTTAAACCAGTTCTGTGCACACGTGGCCGTGGCAGAGACAGATCTGTGCCATTGAACCSTGATAACCCCTGGAGCCCAACCCCACCTCCAGCTGGGCCATGTGGCACCCGTGTGACACAAATGCCACCTCCTCCCCAGCTGGCCCCTGGGGAAGGAGCAGAGGGACAGACAGACAGACAGACAGACAGAGCAGCCCCCAGAGCCGCCTCTCTGGGTTTATCTCCTCCGCTGTCCCCCGTGTCCCCCCTGCCCCGCAAAAGGAGCCAGAGGTGCGAGCAAAACCTCTGCAAAGCAGCACGAGAAGGCTCTGAAAAGAACAGCAGCRAGAGAGAGCACCGGTACCATATAAAATATTTATTGATCTTGCAAAATGGTGTAAAACGCGTCCGTAAGAAAAATAAGAAACCACGCTGTGCGTCGTGCACAGGTTTATACCAACAAAAGGTATTTTTCCCCACTGCTGCACAGCAGCAAATAAAGCCCTTCACTTGTGGCGAGTGCCAGACGTGCAGCCTCCTCCAGCCGAGCTTTCCCTCCGTGCTGGAACCCCCCTGGYGGAGTCTGTGTGCGGCGGGGCCAGCCTAGGACGCGTGCTGCCGGGTCACCAGGGCCCGCTGCACTGCCGGCGCTGCCTTGCCCTTGGCCAGCACCAAATCCTCCCTTCTCGGCGGCTGCTGCTGCTCCCGGGCCGCCGCGGGCTTGCTCTTGTCCTCCTCGTCCTCCAGGCTGGCCTGGGAGCTGAAGGGGCTGCACACGGTCTCCACCAGCCCGACGACCACCCCAAAGAAGGCCAGCACGCTGCCCAGCATGTACAGCTTGACCATCTTCCTGTTGGGCTTCTGGCTCAGCATTTCCTTGGCGAAGGGGATCAGCTCGTGCATGGTTTCCATCTCAGTTCGGCAGCAGTGGGGTCTGCTGTGGCTTCTGGAAGGGAAGGGAGAGGGAGTGAGTTCGATCCAGCTGAGGTGGTGGCAGAGCTCCCCGGGCTCCCCGCAGACCCGCAGCTGGGTTTGAATGGGAATTGGGGATTTTTGCTGAAGGTTTGCTTCAGGAAAACGCAGCCACCCTGTCCCTGTGGTGCCCCAGGGCAGAGCCAGAGCCATCCTCCCCAGACAGAGCCAGAGCCACTGTGCCCAGGGCAGAGCCACCGTGCCCGAGGCAGAGCCACTGTGCCCGAGGCAGAGCCAGAGCCGTCCTGCTCAGGACAGAGCCACCGTGCCCAGGACAGAGGCAGAGCCAGAGGCACCCTCCCCAGGACAGAGCCACCGTGCCCAGGCTGCGGTGGGGGGCACACGCTGCTGGTCCCACGCCTTTTCACAGCGTCCCATCGCAACCCCTCGCATCCCCCATCCCATCGCACCCATCCCCTCGCAGCCCTTACCCGGTGTGTTCTGCGGGCTGTGCGGTGCAGTGGGGCTGCGGTGTTGCTGCAGGCTGTGCGGTGCTGAGCGGAGCGGTGCAGGGAGCGGTGCAGGGAGCGGTGCAGGGAGCGGTGCAGTCCTGCGGGGCTGTGCCGCTGCTGTCGCTGCTGTCGCTGCTGTCGCTGTCGCAGCCGCTCCGCTGCCGCCGCTGCCCGGGGCCGCCGCCGCCGCCTTTTATCGCCGCTGGGGCGGGCGGGGCGGGGGCCGGGCCGGGAGCGGGGCCCGGAGCTGGGGCCAGCCAGGCCCCCCCGCGCTGGCAGCTCCTGCCCCTAATCCGGCCAGACGGAAAAAAAAACCTTTTATTTTTTTTTTTAAACCCTTTCCTCCCCTAGTTGGTAATTTTTTTTTTTTATTCTTTCTTTTCCCCATTCCATTTCTTTCTCCTTCCATTTCTCCTCGTGTTTTTCCATCCCTCCTTCCATTTCTTCTTTTTCTCTTAAAAAATTTATTTTTTCCTTCCTCGAATAAAACCCCCATGATTGTTTAAATCTAATTCCCGAACCAGAGATCTGATGCCTGACTTGCTGTACCTGCTTCTGCAATAAATATTTCATACATTCAATGTCATATATTCACAGAGGCTTTGCTGATTGCCTGGCAGGCAGGGWKKGGGTCTGTGTCCTCCCAAAACAGGGCAGGGTTTGGGTCAGGGCTTGGGGCTGTGCGTGGTCAATTCACCAAAATGTCCCTGCCCTGCTGCCAGTGGTCAATTCAGCAAAATGTCCCTGCCCTGCTGCCAGTGGTCAATTCACCAAAACGTCCCTGCCTGGCTGTCACTGTGCAGGGAAGGGGGTGAGAAAACGCCCCAGGGACACAGCGGGCCAGTGTCACCCAGCCGAGGTGTGACCGTGTCACCCACAGTGTCACTGGGCCGGGGTGTGACAGTGTCACTGGGCTGGGGTGTGACAGTGTCACTGGGCTGGGGTGTGAGGTGCTTGTGGAAGGTTTCTCAGGTGCCTCACCAAAGGGAACCATGAGCAGGTGATTCTGCAGCTGTGACAGCCCCTGACCTCCTGGGAGTGAGAGAACTTGGGGAAGCTCCAAAGATGGAGAAGTTACATCAAATTCAGATCCACTCCTGACTTTTCCCGCCCTTGGCGCTGAATCTGTGCCACCCCCTTTGTGTCCCCCTTTGTGGCACCCCCTTTGTGTCACCCCCTTTGTGTCACCCCCTTTGTGTCACCCCCTTTGTGTCCCCTCAGTGTCACTCTCCGTGCCACCTGCAGCACGGTGCTGTTCCCATCCTGGCTGCAGCCGGGCAGTGTTGCACCAATAACCCCGGCATTACTGATGATGCAAGAGCGATTGCATCATCATCATCATCACCCCCACCATCTGCTGCAGCCCCATCAGAGCAGACACTGCAGGAGCCCTCTGGGTTCCTGCACATCCCAGCTGAGCCCAGAGAGCTGCTAAAGCCACGAGAACTTGTTGGGATCTCCAGGAGCTGATGGACGCTGGGACAGACCTCCATGTGGCTGAGAGGATGGGAATTGCTCTGCTAGGCAGTGTGTAGAAATTAAAATATCAGCTGATGTAGCAGCAGTTCTGGGGAGAGGTCGGTGCATGTGGAAGGAGCTAAAGCTCATGTCCTTCCTCCCCTCCTCCCCTCCTCCTCCTCAGCTTTGATGCCCCCCACAGTTCTCGTTTCCCTGCCCACGAGACTGGGCACCACTGGCCCATCCCACAAAGGGGCACGGCTCTTGAATTTGCGGGCTTTTCCCGTCTCTGAGCGGTGCCGGGTGTGGGGCAGTGACTCAGCCCTGGCTGCTCACATCCCGCACGTCCCGAGGCCGCCCCGGCCCCCGCAGCGCTCCAAGGAAACGCTCCTGATGCAAACTTGGGGTTTTTGGTTGGTTTTTTTTTTTTTTTTTTGCAAGTTTAGAGTCTGCTTAGGAAATTGCATTGCAAGACTGGCTGTAAAAGTTGCTAAAGACTCGTCTATCCCTCCTCAGCGTCTGGGGTTTTCACTTTAAATAAAGGGTCCTTATCTTCTCTGCCAACTTGGCAGCCGCGGTTCCAGCAGATCCCTGAGYTCGGGCTGTGTTTTTTCTCTTCTGCAACACTCAAAAAAACGGCTTTTGGAGAAGAGATAGCCGGAGGAGACGGCGGCCAGACGGGGGAAGGTGAAGGTCAGGGCCGATCCCGCGGCTCTTKGGGGTCACTGTGCTGCCCCAGCCCCGGCAGCAGCGGCTGAGCTGCCCCCGGCACAAAGGGCGCTCTCACTGCGACTTTTCACCTACAAAAGGGATTTTTGGTTGGTTTTGGGTTTTTTTTTTTTCAGGCAGGGTTTTTGTTGCCTGCTGAACCTGATGTGTGCAAGTCTTTTCCTGAGGGTTGGGAAGGGAATATCTGTTCATAAAATACTGACGGAGATGTCCATGGATTCCCAAAGCACTGAGAGCTGACACAGAGCTCAGAATAATTTTGAGCATTAATCAATCAGCTGATAATCATCTCTGGCAAACACTTCTCATGGCAGCACTCAGATTGTGTTGATCTAATTTAACAACATTTAATTCGATTTTGGTTTAGATTTCAGTAACAAAGCTCGTTGTGTGGACATTTAAATTGAATTAAGCGTGGCTAAAACGATTAATGATTAACACCAAATTAGACTAATTTTAGCCGTTCTAAATCTTATTTAGGAGAGCCTGCATGAGGATGCTGTCAGGTTTAATCGCAACTTGGATTGAACCGGGCTCTGTGGCCGGGGGAGCCGCACGGGTTTAACGTCATCGGGGGCGAGAGCTGGGCCTGAACTTCCCGAGCAGCGTCAGCAGCCGCGGCTTAACCTGAATCGGCTGGGAGGGGAGGCTGGGCTGGGGCAGCGCGGGGAGGCGGCTCCGGCAGAGCGGGAGATGCTGCTCTGGCAGCTCCGGGGATGMKGCTCCGGAGCCGCCCGCCGGGAGATCTGCCTGGAATTGCCCTGGAGGAGGGCGCAGGGGATGCTGAGCTGCCGCACCGCGGCTGCTGCTGCCTCTGCCAGAGCTGAGCGTCCTCCTGGCACGGCTGGCTGGGCACGGGTGACTTTGGTACCACGGGGTGCCCTCGGTGCCACGGGGTGACTTTGATACCACAGGATGCCCTCAGTACCACAGGCTGACCTTGGTACCACGGGCTGACCTTGGTGCCAGGGAGTGTCCTCAGTGCCACAGCTGTCTCTTATACACATCTAGATGTGTATAAGAGACAGCCTCAGTACCACAGGGTGCCCTTGGTGCCACAGGCTGACCTTGGTACCACGGGCTGACCTTGGTGCCAGGGAGTGCCCTCAGTGCCACAGGGTGCCATCGGTACCAGGGGTGCCCTTGGTACCGGGGGATGACTTTGGTACCATGGGATGACCTTGGCACCACGGGCTGACCTCGGTACCAGGGGGTGCCCTTGGTGCCACAGGGTGCCGTCGGTACCAGGGGTGCCCTTGGTACCAGGGGGTGACCTCGGTACCAGGGATGGCCTCAGTACCCACGATGACCTTGGTACCACAGGGTGCCCTTGGCGATGCTCTCGGGATGGGAGCGCTGCCCGGGCCGGGCTGGGCACAGAGTCAGCCCCACTCCCAGCCCCGCCGAGCCTTCCAGGGGCTCCGGTTTCACTGCCCGGGGCTGCACATTCCCTGCTGGCAGGGGCAGGGGCACGGCTCAGGTTTCATGGCCCGGGGCTGGCACACTCTGGGCTGGCAGGGACAGGGGCACGGCTCAGGTTTCACTGCCCGGGGATGGCACACTCTGGGCTGGCAGGGACAGGGACAGGGGCACGGCTCAGGTTTCATGGCCTGGAGCCGGCACACTCTGGGCTGGCAGAGGCAGGGGCAGGGGCTCGGCAGGCGCTGGCCATGCCCCGGGTGCGTGCCGGGGGCGCTGGGAGGAGCAGAGCTGCCCTGAAAGGGGCTGGCAGGGAAGGGGAGCTGCCCCTGCTGCCAGCACAGCCCCACAGCAGGCCCAGCACATTTCCAGGGTGTCTGGTCTGCTCGGGCACAGCACGAGGTGGTGTCACCCTGAAACACTCATGGGAATAAGGAGAGAAAAGGGAAAGGAAACCCCAAAGCCCAGCAAGGCGTGCTAAGGATCTGTCCTATTGAAAATGGATAAAACAATGCAGGTGTGGTTCCACAGCCCGGCTGTGCCTGCCTGCCCCAGGCTGTGATGGGCACAGGCTGCAGACAGCTCTGGCTGCGGGGCCGGGCCCTGCTGACCTGGTCACTGTGCTGACCTGGTCACTGTGCTGACCTGCTCTGCTGTGGGGCCTGAGGGGCCAGCACTGCCCCGGGCAGGGCACAGAGGCACGGGGACTCTGCTGCTGGTGCCCGGCACTGCCCTGTGCCCGGCACTGCCCTGTGCCCCTGGTGCCAGCACTGCCCTGTGCCTGGCACTGCCCTGTGCCCCTGGTGCCAGCACTGCCCTGTGCCCCTGGTGCCCAGCACTGCCCTGTCCCTGTGCCCTTGGTGCCCAGCACTGCCCTGTGCCCTGGTGCCAGGCCCTTGACTGTGGCACAGCCACAGGGCTCAGCAGCAGCACCAAAACTGCACAGAGCTGCTGCCCCATCTCCCACATGCCCATGAGTGGGCAAGGGTTGGGCACTGCTGGACTTTGTCTGCTCCATGGGCTGTGCCCACTCCTCAGCCCAGCCAGGGAGGGCAGCCCAGGTGGGAGCAGCCTCTGTTCCACCTGGGCAGCTCAAAGCTGGCAGGCAGGAGCAGCAAACAAACAGCGTGTCCTTTGTGGGACATCTGTGCCTTAAAGGGGGCTCCTAAACGTCCCTAAATATTCATTTAAACTTCTGCCCTGGATGTTGCAGGGAGAGGCTTTGGGGGGTTTGCTGGCTGGAACCAAACGGGTGCAGAGACCAAAAGCCAAAACCCCCCAGAGGGGAGCTGGACGCTTTCCTAATGGAATATTTTCCTGTTTGGAAAACGGGGACATGACAAAAATAACGCTGTTCCCCTGCAAGGATAATTTTATCAAGGTCCCGRTGGGAAGGGGGCACAGTGCCAGCCTGTGCCCTGCCAGCTCTGCACCGTGTCCCTCGTGCCTGGGGGGCTGTGCAGCCCGGGACAGTGGAGACACTGGGAGTGCTGGATACTGGGGACACTGGGACACTGGTGACACTGAGGACACTGGGGGTGCTGGGGATACTGGGGACACTGGGGACACTGGGGACAACTGGGACAGGGAAGCACTGGGGACACTGGGGATACTGGGGATACTGGGGACACTGGGGACACTGGGGACAGGGACACTGGGGACACTGGGATACTGGGGATACTGGGGACACTGGGGACACTGGGGACACTGAGGACACTGGGGATACTGGGGACACTGGGGACACTGGGGACACTGGGGATACTGGGACACTGGGGACACTGGGGACAGGGACACTGGGACACGGGGATACTGGGGATACTGGGGACACTGGGACACTGGGGACAGGGACACTGGGGACACTGGGGACACTGGAGGTACTGGGGACACTGGGGACACTGGGGACAGGGACACTGGGACACTGGGGATACTGGGGATACTGGGGATATGGTGATACTGGGGGTACTGGGGGTACTGGGGACAGTGGGGGTACTGGGGACATGGGATACTGGGACAGGGACACTGGGGACACTGGGGACACTGGGGACACTGGGGGTGCTGGGGCCATTGGGGACACTGGGGCATTCTGTGCCCACCCATCATGGGTCAGGGCCCAGGGAACCCCATGGGGTAGGGACAGGAGCAGGGGGAAAGGAGAACCCAATTTAACTGAAGGGCAAATCCTGAGCCTTTGCTTTGCTGCACAGCGCTGTGGAAGGGATTTGGGAGCACTGCTGAGCTCCTGGGCTGGGCTGGGCCAGGAGCAGGTCCTGAGCCCTGTGCTGGCCACAGCTGTGCCCTCCATGCAGCACGGCCCTGTGCCAGCGTGCCCACAGCTGTGCCCACAGCTGGCACTGCTGCAGCTGCCCACGGAGGCTGCACTCACAGGGCTGCTGCGCTTTGGRGCCGGCTCCCAGAGTTACTGGAATTTAAACCTAAAGTAGGTCAGTGGCGTTTTGGTTCAAAGTGTTATTTGCTTTCAGAGCAGGTTTGCAGAACAGGAGTTGGAATTTTGTCAGGAATTCCTGAAATGCTTTTAAAGGAGATCTTGGTAATTAGCAAAGCCAGTGATTTAAATCATCTCTGCTGGAATAAAGAGGTGGTGTGCTGGTCAGGTTTGAATTAAAATGGGAAATGAAAAGATTAGGTGGAGGAAAGCCTCTTTTGTTACTGATATCATTAATCTTCCAACCCAGAGGGTTATCAGAAAGTTACAACATGAGACATAACTTCTCACCCCGACAAAACCCTCCCAAGTTTTGCTCTTCCCAAGCAGCTCAGTGCTTCCAGCTCCATGTCCTGTGRCTCCTGCAGGTGTTTCCCACAAAAAGGGAAGCAGGCACCTGACAGGCTCAGGCCAGGGCTCCATCCCAGCTCTGGGCAGTCAGGGGCAGTCAGGGGCTGGGAGCCCGGACTCTGCCCTCCCCTGTGCCCAGATCCTGCTCAGCAGAGGGAAATTATCCCTGAGCCTGGTGTTTCCATTGTAAAGCAGCTGCTCGTGTCCTTTCAGGAATTGTGCTCCAGACATCGTTAATCCTTCAATGAAAAATGTAACAGCAGCGTTGAGTATTGTTCAATTTCTGTGTGCTTGAACTATAAAACCATCCTCGAGCAGCATCCTTTTTCTTAGTGCAGGTTTTGCATTTCAAGGGATTAAATGTTCTTTATGCCGTGCTGTGTCGCTGATTTCGGTTCCTTTTGTGTTTCTGTCGGCACGGGGAGGGGTGCACACGCAGAGCCCTGCAGCCCCCGGGCACCTCTGTGCTGCCCCAGCCCTTGCTGTGCTGTGGTGGGATGGAAGGTGCCACACACAGCGCCTGCAGCCCCCGGGCACTCTGTGCTGCCCCAGCCCTGCTGTGCTGGGTGGGATGGAAGGTGCACACGTGCACCACGCGCCTGCAGCCCCGGGCACTCTGTGCTGCCCCAGGCACTCTGTGGCTGCCCCAGCCCTGCTGTGCTGGCTGGATGGAAGGTGCACACGCAGAGCCTCAGCCCCAAGGGGCACTCTACTGTCTGCCCCGCCCCCGCTGTGCTGGGTGGGATGGAGGTGCACACACAGAGCCTGCAGCCCCGGTGCACTCTGTGCTGCCCCAGCCCTGCTGTGTGAGGTGGGATGAAGGTGCACAGCACAGAGCCCTGCAGCCCCCGGGCACTCTGTGCTGCCCCAGCCCCCCGTGTGCCCCAGCCACCCTCGCCCTGGCTTCCAGACTCATCCACGGATCCAAACTCGCGCCGTGACCCGAGCCTCAACATTCCCGGAGAAGCAGAAATCCATAAAAACCTCCGCGCGAGTGTCTCCCGCAGGGAAAGGGAGCCCCGTGGGACAGCCCAGGGGGATAATGCTGCCAGCCCGCACCCGCAGCCGACAGAAACCTCACCTGTCCCGTGTCCCCCGTGTCCCCTCGTGTCCCCTCGGTGTCGCTCCTTCGGTGTCCCCGGCAGCCGGCAGAGCTCTGGGCGCCGGCCGGTCCTCGCAGGCTTTAAACGCGCCCTGCCTCACCTGCGAGAGAGGTGCAGTGGGTGCAGCGATGACGGAGCAGTGATTCAGGGAGCCCCAGAACATCCACACCCTGCGAGCGAGCGCGCCCCGGCAGCGCCGGCACCGGCGGGAAACGCAAAACGGGGGCTGTTTGATCGAAATGGGGTCTATTTAACCCAAATGGGGCCTATTTAACGAATGGGGTCTGTTTAACCCCAAACGGGGGCTGTGTTACACAAACGGGGGCTGTTTTAACCGAAATGGGGTCTATGTAACCCAAATAGAGGGTCTAATTTAACCAACATGGGGTCTGTTTTGACCCAAAACGGGCTCTGGTTTGACCCGAATGGGGTCTATTTAACCCGGCTGGGCCTGTTTAACCAAATGAGGGTCCGTTCACCGGCTGGGCTCCGTTTAGCCCAGTTAGGCTCCGTTTAACCCAAATGGGCTCTGTTTAACCCCAATGGGCTTCAATTTAACCCAAATGGGCTCCGTTTAAACCCAAACAGGCTCCGTTTAGGCCGCAGCCGGGGCTGCTGCAGCAGAGCTCACCTCCCTCCGGGGCAGGGCTGGCAACGCTGTGCCGCAGCGGCTGGCAGAGCAGGCAGGGCCGCTCCCAGCACCTCAGCTCCAGCCTCTAAACGCTAATGGAAACATAACCTTTATTATCGCTATACCTGCTGCAGCAAAGCCAGGAACGTCTGAGCCCTGTTTGAAGTGAAGGGCAGCTCCGAGCGCAGCCGCCACCCCAGCGCTCCCACACGCTGAATTTCAGCTAAAACTGGTTTCATCCTCAGCAAAATCGAGCCCTTCCACGTGCTCCAGTGCAATAAGCCGCAAGAGCTCCTCTCCCACAGTGCTGGGGGACTCAGCAGGAACCCACCAGGTGACTCCAGGTCTCCGTTGTGCTGCTGTCGGTGCCACCCAGTCCCTCCCCACCCGGAGGGACAGCAGGCACGCCAAGCTGGCGGGCCAGCAGCTCCCAGCAGGGCTGCGCACAGAGCTGGAATAAAAAAAAAAAATAAAAAATATCGTCCCTCGGGCTACGGAGTGTGCGAGCTGGGGCTGGGCGGCGGCACACCTGGGCACACCTGGGCACAGCCGGGCGTGCTCAGCAATGCCGGTAACGCCGCATTCCTGCTCCGCAGCCCCGCCCGGGGCAGCAGGGAGGCGAGAACAAACCCTGCAATGTCTGAAGAGAGAGAAGGGAGGGACGGGACGTGCCCCGAGCTGCCGGCACATCCTCGGCACGCTGCGGGAGCGAGCCCTGCACAGCCGAGCCCCCGCAGCACCTCGGGGTAGAGGGCGCCCAGAGAGCCGCAAGCAAGGCAAAACAGCAACCTGCGGCTCCACCTCCAACAAGGCCAAACAGGATCCAACCCAGGAAAAGGCTC
>NDFG01000005.1:2245971-2283304 GCA_002167245.1 Sporophila hypoxantha | reverse complement strand
CTCACGAGGACCCACCATGGGTGAACTCCAGAGTCCCTCCTGTTGTGCTGCTGTCGCGTGCCACCCAGTCCCACTCCCCACCCGGAGGGACAGCAGGCACGCCAAGCTGGGGGCCAGCAGCTCCCAGCAGGGCTGCGCACAGAGCTGGAAATAAAAAAATAAAAATAAAAAATATCCGTCCCTCGGGTACGGAGTGTGCGAGCGGGGCTGGGCGCGGCACACCTGGGCACACCTGGGCACAGCCGGGCGTGCTCAGCAATGCGAGGTACGCCGCATTCTCGCTCCGCAGGCCGCCGCCGGCAGCAGGGAGGCGGAACAAACCCTGCAATGTCTGAAGAGAAGAAGGGGAGGAGACGTGCCCCGAGCTGCCGGCACATCCTCGGCACGCGTGCGGAGCGAGCCCTGCACAGCCGAACCCCGCAGCACCTCGGGGTTAGAGGGCGCCCAGAGAGCCGCAGCAAGGCAGAAACAGCACCTGCGGCTCCACCTCCAACAAGGCCAAACAGCGATCCAACACCAGGAAAAGGCTCGATAATTAACAGAATATCAACTGCGAACCAGTGAAAATGCGGAGAGGGAAAATCAAGCTGGGAGCGGGGCGTGATCAGGGCGGGGGACCCCCAAAGCCCCTGGTGGCAGGGTGGCGGCAGGTCCAGTTCAGACCTGGAACAGCTCCGGTGCTGTCCTGGGTGCAGGAAACAAGAGGAACGGTGTTACAGGGGAAAGGTTGGAACTGCTGCTGAAAGTGAAATGGTGATGGTGAAAATAAATGCGACGCTGGAGCAGTCTGGTGTACAACAGACAGATGCTCACAGGGCCCGAGCTCCTCTCCAGCCTGTGCTGACCTGTGCCAGGCGTTGCCCACAACCCTCGAGGGCTGGGCCAGACATTCCCGAAAACAAACACCAAGAAACTCCTGGCAGGAAATCCGCTCTGAGTCACGGGACATCCCCTGCCCGGGGCTGCGGGGGACACTAGCCGAGGAAAACCGACCCTCTCCTCCAGGAGATCGCACCGAAAACCTCTGCTCCAGGAGATCGCACCCGAAAAACCTCTGCTCCAGGAGTCGGCCAGCGTTGAAAACCTCTCCTCCAGGAGGAGATTCAGCCCCGAAAACCTCTGCTCCAGGAGTAGATCAGCATTGAAAACCTCTCCTCCAGGAGAATCCAGCACCGAAACCCTCTCCTCCAGGAGCAGATCCGCACCGAAACCCTTCTCCTCCAGGAGCAGATCGCACTGAAAAGCTCTCCTCCGGGAGCAGATCAGCACCGAACCCTCTCCTCCAGGAGCAGATCGCACTCTTGCTTTCCATCCCACCCAGCACAGCAGGGCTGGGGCAGGGGCTCCTTGCACTGGAGGCAAATTCACTTTCAGCATCTGATTTTCCTCTTCGTTATTCTTGATTTCCCCCCCCATGCTATTCTGTGCAGATTAATTAGAAGCACTTCCCTGTGAAGTGAGAAGGAAGGAGGACCCAGAGTGAGCTTTTGAACTGACATTTTCTGCTCTTTTCAGTCTTGCTGCAAACCCTTCCCCAGCTGTGTCTGTGGCCGAATGGAGCCTGGCTGCCAGYTGTGGCCATGGGCACTGCTCGTCCTGCTGGGTAAGGCTCACCCTGTGCTCCCAAAGAGCAGGGGAACAGCTCAGTGAAGAGAAATAAATGCTGCTGATGGCGGCTGAGTAAAGAGAAATAAATGCTGCTGATGGCAGCTGAGTAAAGAGAAATGCTGCTGATGGCAGCTGTGCAGCAGCAGCAGAGCCTGGGCTGGATTGTAGTGCTGGGGGGTGGCAGGAGGCTGCTCTCTGTCCTGAGCTGCAGGGCCAGGGGGCACCACCAGGGCTGGCCCTGGTCCCAGGGGGCACCACCAGGGCTGCTCAGTTCGATGGGCAAGGCACAGAGCATCCCTGCAGCCTGAAACCTGGGGCCAGGGCAAGGAAGTGTTTTGGAAGTAACTCTTAGTACAAAGCACTGTTATTAAAAAATAAAGGTTTCACCTCAGGGTGAAACACCATTCTCTTTTGCTGGCATGTGCCCTTGGGGGAGGCTGTCCCAGGCATGGTGTGGTTTTGTGCAGCGAGCAGCTCCTGCTTCTGTGGGGCGCCTGGTCTGTGCCCCCTGTGCTGGTCTGTTCTGAGGGGTGCTGGTTGGTGGCTCTTGTTTTTTTTGGGGGCTCCCCCCTGGGGGGGTTTTCCTGTCTCGTATCCGGTTCTTTGGAGGGGGGTTCTTATTTTGAGGGGAAGGGCAACCTGCTCAGGTGTCTGGGTCTGCTGTCTTTTTTTTTTGGGGTTTTTTGCTTTTCCTGTCTGTGCTGAGGGGCTGTTTTGCTGTCTGTCTGTCTGTCTGTCTGTCTGTTCTGAGGGGCTGTTTGCTGTCTGTGCCCCCTGTCTGTCTGTCGTCTGAGGTGCTGCTCCAGTGTCTTCTGTCTGTCTGGTCTTGTCTGTCTGTCTGTTCTGTTGCGAGGGGCTGCTGTCGTGTTCTGTGCCCCATGTTCTGTCTGGTCTGTTCTGTCTGAGGGGGCTGTCTTGCTGGCCTCTGTCTCGCTCCTTTATGTCCTGTCTGTCCTGTGGGGCTGCGTCGGTGTCTGTGCCCCCTAGGGGGGCGCTGCACCTGCAGCCCCGTTCCCGGCTAAAGTGTTAGCTAACAGCTGCCCGTGCAGCCACCCTGGCAGCACAGAGATCCTGTTCCCAGGAGGAGCCTGCTACCCTGGCGCCCGGCGACCTGCTGCCTGGGCCAGAAAAAGCCCCTCATACCTGAGAGCCTCGTCCACCTGCGGCCTCAGCAAGCCCGAGAACGTACTTGCACCCCCCAACGGGGAGTTCAGAGTACAAGCCCCTATGCACCCGGCCCCGATCTTCCCCTGGCGGGCAGGAGAGCCCTTCCTCCACCGGCTTCCTCTACTCCTTCTTTCCCCTTCCTCTCACCCCTTTCCTCACCCCTTTCCTCACCCCTTTTCTCGACCCCCTTTCCTCGCCCCTTCCTACACCCTTTCTGCCCCTTCCTCACCCCTTCCTCACCCCTTCCTCGCCCCTTTCCTCACCTGCTTCTCGCCCCTTCCTCGGCCCCTTCCTCAGCCTCCTGTCCTTTCGCTCCCCTCCTCCACCCCTTCCTCACCCCTTTCCATTCCCCCCTTCCATCCCCCGCTTCCTCCTCCCTCCATCCTCCCCACCCCGCAGGGAGCTCCAGCCTGGAGGGGGCTCTGAGCTCTGAGCTGTCCCGACTGGGATGAGCTTTAAGGTCCTTTCCCAATCTCTCCGTTGTGCTGGGATTTGTCCCCTCGCGGCCGTGCTGGGGCAGTGCCCCTGGAGCCCTGCCCTGCCATCCCCTGCGTGAGCTGGGCACCAAGGCAGCCACAGGGCATGGGCAGCAWGGGCACCAAGGCTCTGGCATGGAGCGCTGGGGGCAAAACATCCCCAACCCTCCTGTCCCTGGGCATTTCAGTTATAAACTGAACTCGTATCTGCTTGTCATGAATGGGAACGTTCCAGCTTGGAAAAGCTGCTGAAGTTGTTTTCAGTCCCTGGTGCTGTGGGGGCAGGAGATCCTGCTGGGGGGATGAATGCTTGCTTCAGCTGCATGGTTCCACTCTGCAGCTGAGCAAGAGGGAGGTTTAAGGGATAAATCTGCCCGGGCACAGAGTTTGGGATAAATCTGCCAAAGCAACACGGAGTTTGGGGATAAATCTGCCCAACACAGAGTTTAGGGATGAATCTGCCCGAGCACAGAGTTTAGGGATGAATCTGCCGAGCACAGAGGAGTTATTAGGGATGAATCTGCCGGGCAGCAAGAGTTTAGGGGTAAGAATCTGCCCGAGCACAGAGTTTAGGGGTAAATCTGCCGAGCACAGAGTTTAGGGGTAAATCTGCCCGAGCACAGAGTTTTGGGATGAATCTGCCCGGCACAGAGTTTAGGGATGAATCTGCCTGAGCACAGAGTTTAGGGATAAAATCTGCATGGCACAGAGTTTAGGGATAAATCTGCCGATCACAGAGTTCAGGGATGAATCTGCCCAAGCACAGAGTTTTAGGGGTAAATCTGCCTGAGCACAGAGTTTAGGGATAAATCTGCTCAAGCACCGAGTTTAGGGATAAATCTGCTCAACGCAACGAGTTTAGGGATGAATGTGCCCGAGCACAGAGTTTTAGGGATGAATCCTGCCTGAGCACAGAGCTGGGAGCTGCAGGGTGCTGTGTCCCTGGTGTGAGCACTTCCTGCAGCCTTCTGTGGCTGATGTTAAACAAAGGGCCTTGGGAGGAGCCCCGAGGGTTCAGTGCAGGACAGACAAAGGTCTTGGGGGATGTCCAGAGGAAAGGAGTGGCAGCTCCCCAGTGGGGCAGAGCTTTCTGCACTGGAGCCCAGCTCCTGTGAGCCAGCCTTGTGGTTTTCAAATCACTCAAACTGAGGCCAAGCTGTGGCTGTGGATTCGTGTGGAGCCAGCGGTGTCCTGGCTGGGCTGGACACATTTCCAACTCATCCCTGAGCTCCTGTCCCAGGAGGGTGTGAAGACCAATCCTCCTGGCTGCTGGGCTGGCTGCAGCATCTCTCCTCCCTCAGGTCCTTTTCCTGCTGACAGTCTCAGTCAGGCATTTTCTCCACTCCTTTTTTGGAGCTCTTCTGCTGCTCCAGGGATCAGCATTTGTGCTCACAAATAAACCCCAACTGCTTCCTGTGGCTTAGTTAGCTTTCCTTCCAAATTTCTGACTATACATGAGAAAATGCTCAAAACGTACTCCGTGAAATCTTCATTTATCAATTGACTTTAGGCAGTGACTTCTATTTGAGAAGGGTGTGGGAGCCTTGTGCATGGGAGTGAGTGAGGCCGCAAACCTGCTTAAATCTGCTCACCCTAAGAGCAGCTGGAATGGGCTGGGTGCCTTGCCTGGCCCTGGAGCCTCTTTGAAAGGGCACCACTGTGACCCTCTGCACATCTGTAAGCTCTGAAGTGGGGCTGGGTCTCCCTGCTGCCCTGGAGCAAGGAGTGACCGGCTCGCAGGGGCAGGGAGGGAGGCAGGAGCAGGGCTGCAACTCGTCCTCTCCAGGCTACAAATCCCAAAACTCTTTGGTTTTTCGTGTCCCTCGTCCTTGCTTACAAGCAGCAGGTAAAGGGGATGTGAACAGTAACATTGTGCTGAGCTGGATTCTCCAGCTCTGGAATGGGCTCTTCTCTTCCTGACATTTTGTTCTTTCCTTTATTGAAATAGAGATCCAAGTTACTGAGAGCAAATCCCTGATTTCTGTTCTGCAGCTGTAATTGGGCTGAGAGGGTCTGATTATACCAGCTCTTAACTGGGAGAAATCCCCACGGGTTCAGGATTTCCTAATTTTCCTCCTTTCTCTACTTCCCTAATTTAAGCAAAACCGAACTCGATTTCCCTATTCCATCCTATAAAAAGAAACCCGTTCAATTATAGCTCCTAGGGCTTTTTGGTGAGGCAGCCCTGCTCTGGTTCAGTCTGCCAAACAGGCACAGATCCGGGGGTGTTTTTGCAAGCTCAGCAGAGGGCAGGGGACAGGGGTTGCTCCTGCCGGCCCCAGGGCCAATTTTGCAACTCTGGTCAATGATCAGCCGCAGCCTCTGCTCATTGTCTGCCCGGCCCCAGATTCCCTCTAACCTTTATTCTTTGCCCTCACCGATTGCTCCATCCCTGGCCGGGGCTCAGCGCTGCCATTGCAGCCCGGGCAGGGCAGTGGCCCGGACTGGAACGCGCTCAAGCTCGGAGGCTGCTGCTGGAGCCAGCGGGGCAGGGAAACGGGAATGAGGACCGGAGAACCAGCGAGGCTGGGCTGGGGTCTGGCGGGGCTGGGGATGTGGATGGGACGGGCCTGAGATGGACTGAGGGTGCTTCAGCCTCAGGAAAGGCTGAGATGGACTCAAGGGTGGTACTCAGTTAGCGTTCATTTAACTCTAGAACAGAATATACATAATATATCTGATATGTAATACTCAGAATACATGAAAAATACATCTGATATTATAACATTCAGGAATACATGAATTCATATATCTGAGATATATAATTATATCAGAATATATGAAAATAATATATCTGATATATATGTCAGAATATATGAAAAATATCAGAATACATGTAAATATCAGAATACACGTAAATATATCTGATATATATCAGAATATCATGGAAATATATCAGAATATATGGAAATAGATCAGAAAACATGAAAAATACAGAATATAAGAAAATATATCAGAATATATGTAAATATACCTGATATATATTATACAGAATATATGAAAAATATCAGAATATATGAAAATGTCAGAATAAATGCAAAATGTCGAATACCATGTAATATTATATCTGATATATATTCAGAATATATGTAAATAGATCAGAATACATGAAAAATACCCACAGAATATAAGAAAAATATCAGAATATTATGTAAATATATCTGATATATTGTATCAGAATATTGAAAATATAGAAATACTGTGTAAATATATCAGAATATATGAAAAATATCAGAATATACGATAAATATATCTGATATATATGTCAAATATAATCTGATATATATGTAATATATAACGTGTGCACAGCTCTGAGGAGCACGGAGCAGCCCCCACTGGTACCTGCAGCCACGGGCAGGCTCAGAGTGGCTTCCACAGACACCCTGAGCATCCCTTGAGATCCTGTGCCAGGGCACAGGGCAGGAGCAGAGCTGTGTCCCTGTGCTGCTGCTCCTGGAGGCTGTGAGTCCTCACCCTCCAGCCCTGGGACAATTTTGATGTTTAAAACGTTGTTTGCATGGGATGTTCTGCCTGTCTCACCTGAGCTTTGTGGGTGCTYGGTGGATGTGGAGGGTGGGCAGTGCCCTGTACCAGCTCTGGTGACATGGAGCCATCCAGGGGGATGAGAGGAGAGTTCCAGAGGAACCTGGGGGAGCCAGGCAGGGAGATGTGAGCCCTTGGGGCTCCAGGCAGGAGATGTGAGCCCACTGGGGCTCCAGGCAGGAGATGTGAGCCCTTGGGGCTCCAGGCAGGAGATGTGAGCCTGCTGGAGCTCCAGGCAGGAGATGTGAGCCCTTGGGGCTCCATGCAGGGAGATGTGAGCCCTTGGGGCTCCTGGCAGGGAGATGTGAGCCCTTGGGGCTCCAGGCAGGAGATGTGAGCCCTTGGGGCTCCAGGCAGGGAGATGTGAGACCTTGGGGCTCCAGGCAGGAGATGTGAGCCCTTGGGGCTCCTGGCAGGAGATGTGAGCCCTTGGGGCTCCAGGCAGGGAGATGTGAGCCCATGGGGCTCCAGGCAGGAGATGTGAGCCTGCTGGAGCTCCAGGCAGGAGATGTGAGCCCTTGGGGCTCCTGGCACAGCACAGGGTCCCTGGAGATGTGAGCCCTTGGGGCTCCTGGCACAGCACAGGGTCCCTGCTGCTGATGGATGGGGGCAGCTGCCTGGCCGGGCTGCTCTGGAGCCTCAGCACCGGCTCCTCTTTGGCTGCTTCCAAAAATACCGGCCAATATCTGCTGGGAGGGACGTGCCAGACAGCTCTGGGGCTGTGCTGGGGCTGTGCTGGGGCTGGGCCACCTGCCTGAATCCCTCGGGGAGCTGGGAGCCCACCCGGGGCTGGAGCAGGGAGAGCTGTGCCTCCCACTCAGCCTCCTGCACACGCAGCCAGCTCTGCCCAGACCCACGGGATGGGTCTGTGCAATCCAGCCAGGCTGGATGGCACCAAAGCGTGGCTCTGGGTGGGTCTGTCTTTGTCAGGGGTCTGCCCTGCCCGCTCTGTGCTCCTGAGGGCTGAAGGGGAGCAGCAAGCCCAGGCTGCTGCTCATGCTGATCTCCCCGGGCACTCAGGCACTCCCTGTGCAGGATGTGCCCCTGCCTGCCCAGACCAGCCTGTTTCCCGGGGCTGCTCCCTCCTCCTTCTCTGCAGCTCATTTTCCTGGCCTGGGGCTGCAGATTGGCACACGCTGAGACACCTCCTCCTGCCTGGCACCGTGCGGGGTGTGGGATAAGCTGCTGCAGTCTGGGCTGTGCAGCCTGTCACATCTTCCTGGCAGGTTTCAGATGAGGTTTTGCTGATGTGAGAACAGATGGGGTGAGGAAAGCAGCACCCACGAGCTTGCTTTTGAGTGAGGGAAAGGAACTGCATTCCCTTAATCCTCGTCCCTGGGAGGTTTGTCCAGCTTGTGCCTTTACCCCACCTCTGCTGCCCCCTGAATCTGGGGTAAAACCAAGCTGGGGGCAGAGCCCCCTCTGTGGYTTGAGCAAATCCTCAGAGCTCATTTCCAGCGTCATTTCCAAAGTGACACTGGTGTCACGGCACAGAGAACCTCAGGCCCAGGCTGGGATTTTGGGGTGTCCTGTGTGGGGCTGGGAGCTGCGCTCAGTGGTCCCTTTGAACTCCCCGATTCTGTGCTAGATCTGTGCTCCCAAACTGAATCCAGCCCAGTTCAGGGAATGCCAGTTGCTCACTGGGAAGTTTAACCATGATGGCAGAGCCATGGGAGCTTCTGCTGCCTTTTCCATGGCCAAGGAATGGATTTGTGCCCTGTTCCAGGAGCCTGGCACAGCCATTGCTGCAGGTACCAGCGCTGGAACAGAGAGGTGTCCTGGGGCTGGAATAGGGAATGACAGAACCTGGCTTTGCAGGGGCCTTTGCCCAGCTCAGTGCTGAATAACCCCAAATCTCTGTGTGTGTACAAGTGCCACAGCTTTCCAGAGTGTTCCCAGACAGGATTGGGATGGTGATTGGTGTCCCTGTGGAATACTGGAGTGCAAGGGCTGAGTGCCAGGGGCTGCCTGGCACAGTGCTGTGTCCCCTGGGGCAGAGCTGGGACCCCCCAGGCCCCACTCACAGCTGGGAGAGGTCTCTGCYCCACGGCTGCACAGCTCAGCTGCCCCCTGTGCTGATGAAAAGTGCACTTTATTTTGGGCTCTGCTCCTGTGCCAGGAGGTTTTCATTTCAAGGGCTCTCTGCTCATGTTACAATGGCAGCAGGAGCAGCTGAAATAGCCTTGGCCAGGGGCCATCAGGTTAAACTGTGTGAGGTTTGCTGCCCTGCACGAGCAGGGAGGCTGCTCAGGAGCTGGGTCACAAGGCCAGGGCAGGAGGAGAGCAGCACACACCTGCAGATCTGCCACTTTCAAGTTGTTCTTTATGGACTTTTCCCCCTTTCCATTTATTTCTGAGACGTGACTCTATTTATTCTGAGCACAGGAGTTTTCCCTCTCCCACAACTGTGCTGTGAGTTATCTTTCAAAAGTCTGGAATGAATTTCCCTTCATCCCAGAGCCTCCATAACCCGKATTTTGGGTGGCTGGAGCAGCCTGGAGGCACAGAGGGTGAGAAGTGATTTCCTYGCAGACCCAGAACCCCTTTTACCTTCCTGTGCACGGGTTCCCAGCAGAGCCTGGCAGGGAGGGGAGGCTGTGCTGGGAGCCAGCACTGCTCTGCCCAGAGCAGAACCCTGTGCCCGTGCTCACAGGGCTCTGAGGGTGAGGGAAGAGACGAGGATCTGACTCCATGTTTCACAAGGCTTGATTTATTATTTTATGATATATATTACATTTAAACTATACTAAAAGAATAGAAGAAAGGATTTCATCAGAAGGCTAGCTAGGAATAGAATGAGAAGGAATGATAACAAAGGTTTGTGGCTCAGAGTCCGAGCCAGTTGGACCGTGATTGGCCATTAATTAGAAACATCTACATGAGCCAGTCCGAGCCAGCTGGACCGTGATTGGCCATTAATTAGAAACATCCACATGAGCCAGTCTGAGCCAGCTGGACTGTGATTGGCCATTAATGAGAAACATCTACATGAGCCAGTCCGAGCCAGCTGGGCTGTGATTGGCCATTAATGAGAAACATCTACATGAGCCAGTCTGAGCCAGCTGGACCGTGATTGGCCATTAATTAGCAACATCTACATGAACCAGTCCGAGCCAGCTGGACTGTGATTTGCCATTAATTAGAAACATCTACATGAGCCAGTCCGAGCCAGCTGGACCGTGATTGGCCATTCATTAGAAACATCCAATATGGGCCGATCACAGATGCACCTGTTGCATCCCACAGCAGCAGATAACCATTGTTTGCATTTTGTTCCTGAGGCCTCTCAGCTTCTCAGCAGGACAAATCCCAAGGAAAGGATTTTCCATACAAGATGTCTGTGGCAGCCCCAAGGCTGCCCTGCCTCTGGTCACGTAGAGCTGCAGCCCCGAGTGCCCTGGCAGCTCCCAGGCATCCCCGGGCTGGTCACAAAAGGAAATGGCAAAGGGCTGGGGCAGGGACGTGCTGCTGAAGCTCTCCTCACTCTGGSCCGTCATTTTTGGTAATTGCCTCTGTCCCAAGGAACTTTGAGCCACATAGTCACAGCTGGTAAGGGCAAATCCTGCTGTTGTGCAATGCAGGGGTTTCACAACTCTGAGGATGTGACATGGATTTGGTTTCCAGTGTTAATTTTAGYCTTAATTTAAAAACTGAGGGRRAAAAAAAAGAAAAAGGAGATTTTTGCAGCCAGCAGAGCCCTGGGCTGCCTGGGAAGGGTTTGTCTCRCACCCTGAAGCTTCATTTTGATTTAGCACCGGGTCTGAGTGGGGCTGCRGCTGCTGGAGAGCGCCGCTGTCCCTGGCTGTGTGAATGAGCCCATAAGTATGCGCGAGTCACTCCTAATGAATAATTTAGCCGAGATTAACCTTTCCCCTTGCRGGAAACTTCCTTTCTYGTTTGCTGAGCACAGTCAGAAYTGGTGGGAAGTTTAATCAMCGCTGGCAATTGTTCACTAGATTATTTCTGTGGATAATTCCTGCAGCTCCCTGACAATTTGCTGCTCRTGGCCATTATCTGAAATGAGTTCTGCCTAGTCCTGATTAAATTATTWGTGATTCTCACTGGTAGAGCCAGGGAAATGGCATGATTACATATTTTCACTGCTAKGTTTGCTTACTTTGGGATATTGTTATAAATACTGTAGTTTGCCAACTCCTGTGCTGGGGTATTTAYAGACAGAGAACATAAAGATTGTGGAAAATACAGAAACAGATGGGTTACAAGTGAGGATCTCRCTGTGCACCMAGCTGGGGGAGGCTCCCAGGCCTGGGACAGAGCAGACCCAGGTCTGGGCTGTGTGAGGAATGAAACCACTGATTCATTTTTGGAAACCACAGATTAATTTTTAAAGGGGAAGCCATTAATGGTGGTGTCACTGTGTCCCAGTGGCTGCCGCCCTCCTGAGCCCAGACCTGTCCCTTCCCCAGCCCTACAGAGAGCCCTGTTGAGGGTTTGGGCTGGGTTTGGCTCCTCACTTTTAAGCATCCTGAGGAAGGTTTCAGCACAGGGGTGCCTGTGCAGTGCTGCTTGTCTCTTGTGACCCCCTGGCCCTGCTCAGACCCTGAAAGCTGATTCCCSTCTGGGGTCCCAGCATTGCCATGCCTCTGGAGTCACCAGAGCCACTGCAGCCCCTGCCAGCCCTGCAGAGGGTGTCTCATTGCCTCCCCCGTGCCAGCTGTGCCCCTGCCAGGCCCAGACCCCTCTGCACCCAGGGTGACATTTCTGAGCCATCAGGGCTGGCTCTGCCATGCCTGGCACGCTCTGCTCCATCCTCCCTAATCCCTGTGGGATGTGACAGACGTGTCCCACTGCTCCATTTGGGAGGCTGCTCTGCTGCTCCTGACACCTCAGACTGCCAGAGGGTTTGGGCTGGAGGAGATGATGCAGTTCCAGTGCCCTGTCATGGGACACCTCCGCTGCCCCAGGCTGCTGCAAGCCCCCTCCAGCCTGGCCTKGGGCACTGCCAGGGCTGGGGCAGCCTCAGTTTCTCTGATAACCTGTTCCCACCAGGCTGGAGGTGCTGAGCCCTTCATTTCATGCCCTGAGCAGCACCTTCCCCCTCCCAGTGGTCTCTGCAGTCCCTGGCTCCTCTCCAAGTGCTTCAGCTGGGGCCTCCCCGTGTCCCCAGGGATGCTGCTGTGGGCTCTGGCACCATCTCCTGATTCCCCGTCTCCCTAATTCCCAATTCCCCATCCCCCTAATTCCCCATCTCCTAATTGCCAATTCCCCATCTCCCTGATTCCCCATCTCCCTAATTCCCAATTTCCCATCTCCTAAATTCCCCATCCCCCTAATTCCCCATCTCCTAATTGCCAATTCCCCATTTCCTAAAATTCCCCATCCCCCCAATTCCCCATCCCCCCAATTCCCCATCCCCCCAGTTCCCCATCTCCCCAGTTCCTGATCTCCTAATTCCCCAGTTCCCCATCTCGCAGTTCCCCATCTCCCCAGCCCTGCCCTTCCCACCCTGCCCCRCCTGGCTGTCTCCATCCCAGTTTCCTGGTGGTCCTTGCCCACCCCAGCCTTGCCCTCCCCTCTCCCGGCTCTGGCTCAATCTCTCTCCCGCTGCTCTCTGCCCGTTCTGGAGCCCCGCGCTGGCGGCCGGRGGTGCCTGCAGGGAGCGTTGCCTGGTTAGTGACAATTTGGGTATTGTTTGCTCCCGGGGGACGCCTTTCTCCGCTCCCCGTGCTGAATCTCTGTTTTTACTCCCTGGGTACTTGCTCAAGTGAAGGGCTGAACTTTGAGCCACTCGACTTCCACCCCCTGGCTTCTGACCCACTGCGAGCTCCTGCTCTGCTCCCGGGGGAGAGCCCTGGGGGCTGAGCTCAGCCCGAGCCCTCGGATAGGAGAGGAAGGCCCTTCTGTTCAGCAGACAGCCCCTGGGCTGTGTGGAAAGGGCAAASCAGTGCTGAAAGGCTGCAAAGGGCTGTCTAGCCAGTGTTGGCATTGTGGAAACCAGGGGGTTGCTTAAAAAACCACAATTCTGATGGTTTGCCAAAAATCTGTGTTAGTCAAAGGTGCTTTGGGTTTAGTTTTTAGTCCATAAACCTTGAGCTGTGGCTTTCAACAAGGTGTGCAGGGGAGCACTTGAGGCCTATGTCATCAGTCTCACTGGTCATGATCCTTCAGCTCTCTCTCACTGAGCTGATGCTCCCTGCTCCTCAATGAACCCACCCTGCCTGTCCTCCTCACCCCCGAGGCCCCTCCAGGGGGCTGCTGGGGTCATTCCTGCTGTCCTTGCTTTGCAGTGGAGCATGAAGTGCTGCAGGTGTGACTCGAGGCTGCCGCACAGCCGCAGCGGGCACCGCGTGGAGAACGTGCTGTCCTCGGCCGGCCGCGCGCGCTGGTGGCAGTCCCAGAACGGTGAGGGCACCAACTGCTGCCAGCAGCCCGCCCGAGGGGAGGAGGGCACGGTGCTGMGCTCCGGGGCTGGGGAGGAAAGGAGGAAACGGCTGCTACTGTCCCCGTGTGCCCAGCGTGTCCCAGTGACGGTGCCCTCTGTGCCCGCAGGTGTGSAGCGCGTGTCCCTGCAGCTGGACCTGGAGCAGCTSTTCCAGCTGCACAGCGTGGTGCTGCACTTCAGGGTGGGTGCGTGGGGGCAGCTCCTGTGCTCGTGAGCTGTCGCTGCATGGTGCCAGCMCCRGTGCCAGCCCCGGTGCCAGCCCCGGTGCCAGCCCYGGTGCCTGTCCCTGCCCGCAGGCGCCGCCCGCAGCGATGCTGATCGAGCGCTCCCTGGACGCTGGCAGGACGTGGCAGGTGCTGCAGTACCTGGCATCCGACTGTGCCACCGCCTTCCCCCGCGTGCCCCAAGGCTCCCCCGAGGGCTGGCACGACCCCCGGTGCCAGGAGCTGCGGGGGCACCCCGTGCACGGGGGCACGGTGGGTACTGGGGGCTTGTGGCAGGGAGCCCTGCTGGGGCTGGGGTGGGCAGGGCTGCAGGGACAGGGGTGGCCTGGGAGCCTGGCACACCTGGTGAGGGGTGGAAACCTGGCACACCTGGTGAGGGAGGGAGGATGGAAGGCTGGCACACCTGGTGAGGGGAGGGGGTTGGATGGAAGCCTGGCACACCTGGTGAGGGGTGGGGCCCGTGGCACCCAGCAGTGCTGAGAGCAGCCCCTGGGAAGATCCCTGCTCCTCTGCAGGAATGCCTTTGCTGCTCTGTGACAGGCAGTGTTGTGTCCCCTGCAGCTCTAAAGGCTGTTCCTGTGCTTAGTGACGTTGTGCAGAGGCAAGTCCAGCACACACAGTGCCCAGAGCAGAGAGCAGCTCCAGTTTCCTGCTTTTTTACCTGTTTTCTTTCCCTCTAAGGTGAAATTCAGTGTCCAGGACCTGGGGTCTACAATCAGCTCCTCCTACAGCCAGGCCATCGGGAGTAAGTGGTGGGCTCCTCCAGGGCTGGGAAGGGAGAGGGGAATGAGGCTCCTCGTGGTTCTCCCTGCAGCGTTGGGAAGTGCTGAGCTGGGGTAACCCCTGGGGAACCCTGAGCTGCTCCTCTGGGCTGTCAAGGAGCAGCATTTGGTCTCTGCTGATGGCTCAGCTGCTGCTCTTTGTGCCACGTCCTCCTTCCCTGGCTCCAAGCCCTCCCCACCAACTGCAAGGAGCTYCTGCTGCCCCTCACAGCCGTCCCCTGTCCCCAACAGGCCTGGGGCCCTTCACCAACCTGCGCATCAACTTCACCGAGCTGCCCCACGTCCCCCGCCAGGGCTACCACTCACCCAGCACCTTCTACGCCGTGACGGAGCTGCAGGTGCTGGGCAGCTGCTTCTGCCACGGCCACGCCGAGCACTGCAGCCCTGCGGGGGAGCAGCAGGGCATGGTGATCTGGCCATGGGCTCCAGGGGGCTGGGGACTGCGGGGGTGGCTCTGCCAGGGAGCTGGCACCACTGGGATGGCTCTGCCATGGGCTGACAGGGGCATGGGCACCCGGGATGGCTCTGCAATGGGTGCCTCCTTGGGACACTTTGGGCCACATTGACAGAATGGGCTGTGGGAGGCTCTTTGCTGCCATAGAATGGGTGAGGCGCTGTGCTGAGCCGCTGCCCACCAGGCTGTGTGACCCCTTGTTGTGTGCACGCAGGTGCCCGGGCACTGCGTTGTGCCAGCACAACACGGCGAGTGGGCCGCACTGCGAGCGCTGCGCTGCCCTGTTCAACGGCCGCGCCTGGCGCGGCCCTGCGCAGAGAAGTGCGACCCCACAGCCTGAGCCAGTGTATCGGCCTCCCGCCCAAATCCCACCTGGCCCAAACCCACTGGCTGAAATCCCCGCCCCAAATCCCCCACTCAAATCCCACCTGGCCCAAATCCCACCTGGCTGAAATCCCCCCCCCCAAATCCCCCACCCCAAATCCACCTGGCCAAATCCACCTGGCCAAACCCACTGGCTGAAATCCCCCGCCGCCAAATCCCCCACCCAAAATCCCACCTGGCCAAACCCCCACCTCAAATCCCCACCCCAAACCCCACCTGGCAGAAATCCACACCTGGCCAAGTCCCACCCAGCCGCAGCTCCCAGCCCTTCCTGGGCTCTGCGGGCTGCTGCTGAACACGGCGTCTCGGTGCTCGCACCTTTGCCCCTCACGGCTGCAGCAGTGCCTGGTGCCACGTGCAGGCTGTCACGGGTGTCACTGTGTCACACGGGAGCCTTGGGCACCCTCTAGTGCCGCCGCTGCTGCTGCGGGGGTGTGCGCGGTGCCGCTCCATCAGAGCCGTTGCTGGGATTTTTCAGGATGTGACTGCAATGGTCACTCGTCCTCGTGCCACTTTGACCCTGAGCTGTACCAGCCAGCGGCGGGCCAGCGGGGGCGTGTGTGACAGCTGCAGCAACAACACGAGGGCAACAACTGCGAGCGCCAGAGCGGCTTCTTCGCAACCCGCGCGGCGAGCTGAAGCCACGCCGAGGCCTGTCTGCGTGAGTGCCCCCCAAAACCCCCCAGCACCTTCCCCAGGACCTGCCCCCTCAGCTGGGCCCTTTCCTGCCGTTGCAGCCTGTGAGTGTGACCCGATGGGCACCGTGCCCGGCTCTGTGTGTGACCGGGCACAGGGGCTGTGTCTGCAAGGACACGTGCAGGGCGACCTGCTGCCACCTCTGCCAAGCGGGCTTTGCCAGCTTGGCCGGTGCCAACCCCGCTGGGTGCCGCAGTGAGTACCCTGGACACCCCCTGCCCGGGTCCCTCTCTGAAAGGGAGCCAGGCCCTGCCCAGCTGTGGGTTTGGGGTTCTCAGCCAGGGCCGTTTTGTGAAGGTTATAAAAGCTCTGGTGTGTTTCAGGTGTCAGTTTAGCAAAAAAGCACAGGGCAGGTGGGTTTTGAGGGTGCAGCTGTTTCCTCAGTGCCCACAGGGCTCAGGGGTGAGCCAACAGAGAAGGGCAGCACAGGGCAGCTGTGGGTCAGGGCACTGATGTGTGGTCAGGGCACTGCTGGGCACTGAGCGGCCTCGGGCTTCTGATCCCCAGCAGCGTTTGGGGATGCTCTCAGAGCCGTGGCAGCTCTCCTGTTTTGGGAGAGCTTCAGGGCCAGTGCAGCTCTCCTGTTTGGGGGCGCAGCTCTCAGAGCCGGGTGCAGCTCTCCTGGTTTGGGGGATGCTGTCAGAGCCGGGTGCAGCTCTCCTGTTTGGGCGGGCAGCTCTCCTGTTTGGGGTGAAGCTCTCCTGTTTGGGGGATGCTTTCAGAGCCGGGTGCAGCTCTCCTGTTTGGGTGCAGCTTCTCCTGTTTGGGGGTGCGCTCCGTTTGGGGATGCTGTCAGAGCGGGTGCAGCTCTCCTGTTTGGGGGTGCAGCTCTCCTGTTTGGGGTGCAGCTCTCCTGTTGGGGATGCTTTCAGAGCGGGTGCAGCTCTCCCTGTTTGGGGATGCTTGTCAGAGCCGGGTGCAGCTCTTCCTGTTTGAGGGATGCTGTCAGGGCCAGGTGCAGCTCTCCTGAGCTCAGGTGGGAAGGGAGGAGGTGAGTCCCCCCTTGGGTGTCTGGGGGCTCCTCCCGAGGCTGCTCCTCACCCATCCCCTCCCCGTTGCAGGGTGCACCTGCAATGCCCTGGGCACGCGGCAGGACACCGTGCCCTGCGACGGCGACACCGGGAGCTGCTCCTGCCTGCCCAACGTGGTGGGCAGCGACTGCGGGCAGTGCGCGGSCGGGCACTGGGGCCTGGGCAGCGGGCAGGGCTGCCAGCCCTGTGCCTGCCACCCCCGCGGCTCCCGCAGCCCCCAGTGCAACCAGGTACCCCCAGCCCGCTGGCAGCCTCCTCCTGGGGGGCTCCTCTGCCTGCTGCAGCCTTTCCTCTCCATTCCCTCTGTTCTCTCCTTTCCACTTGCTGCTGGGAGGGGCTCTCGGGGCTGGAGCTGCACAGACCAGGGTGACACTGCCATGGCTCTGTGTCCCCTCACTGTGACCTGTCAGAGCATCACACCCGCCTGCTGGCTGGCTCCTTTGTCCTGTCCCATCCATAGGAACATTCACAAAAACTGCTGTGTGTTCCCCATTGCATCCCACTCCTATTTTCCTTCTCCTAATTCTTAGAAAACACCATGACAGACTATTCAGGAAAATGAAGGAAAGTGGTAATTATTGAGGCAAGATTAAGTCACTTTAACAAGCCTCATATTTATCAAGGAAGTCCTAATAAGACATCTTCATCCAGGCGAGGGAAGTTAATTATGCTCATTTGTCAATGAAAAGCATGTGTGCCACTTCAGGCTTAAGAGGCAACTGGGAAAATTAAAGTTAAATGTAAAAAACCCCAAACCATGACAAATTCTAAGAGCCTAAGATAGGTTCCAAATGAGCTCAGTGTGGGGARGAGACCTGAGATGGCAAAGCAGCTGCTCGTGGGCGATTGCTTTGTTTTTGAAACAAGGCTGAGCACTCTCCTGGTGGTGCTGGGGCTGTTTGGAGCCTGTTTGCATCCTGTGCCAGAGCTGCAGCCTGGCAGGGGCACCTCGGGCACAGCCTGGGCACAGACTGAGAGGGGAAATGGTCCATGGGTGGTTTTGGTGAGCGGGGGGAGAGCTGTGCCAGGCATCCCTGACGTGCTGCCCTCTCAGTTCACAGGACAGTGCCCGTGCAGGGACGGCTTCACAGGACAGACGTGCTCGGCCRTGGGGCAGCAGCAGTGCCCACCCCGGCACTACAGGGATGCACGGGGAGGGTGCACAGGTACGGTGCCCCTTGGGTGAGAGCACACATTTACACATTTACCCACCAGTGCCCTCACAGCCGCCTTGGGTGAGCCCTGGGCACCCCTGGGCTGGCCCTGTAGGGTCAGGGGCTGTGCCAGCCCTGGGGCTGGGGGCTCTGCCCGTTCCTCTGCCTGTGCCAGCCCTGGGGCTGGGGGCTCTGCCCGTTCCTCTGCCTGTGCCAGCAGGAGGGGATGGATCTCAGCTTGGGTTGGGACTCATTAACCCTAATGAAGGGGCTGATTTCATACAGCTATAAAGTTATTCACCACCACCTTCTGTCCCCCTCTCCTGTCCCAGAGTGTGACTGTGACTTCCAGGGCACGGAGGAGCGGGGCTGTGAGCCGGCCACGGGCCGGTGCCTGTGCCGTGCCGGGGTCACCGGGCAGCGCTGYGACCGCTGCCAGCGCGGCCACTGCAGCGCCCAGCCAGGCTGCCAGCCCTGCCACCCCTGCTTCCTCACCCTGGACGGGGACATCCAGCTCCTGCGCCGGCGCCAGGCCGGCCTGGCCAACGCCACGGCGCGGCTGCCCGCGGGCACGGGGGGCTCCCAGCTCGGCCCCCGCCTCTCGCGGGCACAGGACAACCTGCAGCAGGCGCTGGGCATCCTCGGGCACCCCGCTGGCACCCAGCAGGGCCTGGCCCAGGCGGGCAGCGCGCTCGCTGCCATCAGGTGAGGGATGGGAGCTGCCCGTGGGRYGCRGCTCTGATCCAAAGGGAGCTKCTGGGGTTTCTCCRTGAGCTGCTTGCATGGTTCTGCTTYGTTTCTGTCCCTGCCGTGCCTGGCTCTGCTCACCAGGGGAGCAGGGAAGCAGCAGAGCAGCACTCCCACGTGTGCCTGTCCCGCTCCCACGTGTGCCTGTCCTGCTCCCACGTCTGTCTGTCCCACTTCCACATGTGCCTGTCCTGTGCACAATATCCCCAAGGAAGGAGGAGCGTGGGCAGCCTGCATGGTGGCACTCCAGGGCTGCATGGTGGCACTCCCAGGGCTGCATGGTGGCATTCAGGGCTGCATGGTGGCGCTCCCAGAGCTGCATGGTGGCGCTCTCAGGGCTGCATGGTGGCATTCAGGGCTGCATGGTGGCACTCCCAGGGCTGCATGGTGGCACTCCCAGGGCTGCATGGTGGCGCTCCCAGGGCTGCATGGTGGCACTCTCAGGGCTGCATGGTGGCATTCAGGGCTGCGGGGTGGCACTCCCAGGGCACATCCATCATTCCTGGTCCCTGTATGGGCACAGCTCTGCTGTGAAGGGGCTGTAGCTCAGCTCCCCTCTGCAAACCTGCGAGGCTCTGGTGTGTCCTCGGCTGTCTATGGGTTCAGGAGTGCCCCTTTGCCAGGTGCTGGCAGTGCCCCAGCACAGGTGGCCCTCTCAGCCCTGCTCTCTGTCTGCTTTGCTCTCTCCCAATTCCCGTTTTGTTCTTGTTCTCTGCCAGGGAGCAGGTCCGAGGCATAAATCCCGACCTTCATTTCCTGGGTGACACTGCCTCTCTGTCGAGGGAGCTGGAAGCCCTCAACAGCAGCTTGTTTGTCACCAGCTCCCAGTACCAGAGCAAGAAGACCCAGTTTGAAAGCAGCCTCAGCACGGACCTGTCAGGTACAGCTCTGCAGCTGCAACATCTCTTMATTTGCAGTCATTAATTTACCTCAGCGTGACTGCCAGAGGTTTTTCCTGGCTGGTGGATGACAGGGGATTTTAACCTGCTGTCAGCCTCAGAACAGCAAACACATCTCCTCTGCAGTGAGGGGTGCTCCCCACGCAGCCTGGCCCATGGCCGGGGCTTTCACACTGCTGGGGGGTTTGCTCTGGGCTTTGGGGCTGGCAGCTCATTCTGTGTTCCTGTTCCCCCCAGCACGACCTCTGCWGCCAGGCAGGGCTGGGAAGGGGACAGCCCTGCTGGGAGGGCGTCACTGCATCCATGAGGCAGCAGAGAATGGAGGCAGGCACAGATGGGAGGGATGGAGGGTGGGGAAGGGAGCCAGGCTGCTGTCAGGCACCGGGGAGGAGAAGAGCTAGTCAAGCCCTGTGACGATGCTGGTGCTTGCTGCCATGAGTCCTGCTCCAGCTCCTTCTCTCCAGTGCCTCGCTGCTGTCCCCTCCCTGCCACAGCACGCAGCCTGGGGACGTGCCAGCTGTGCCCAGTGGCACTGGATAGATCACTCTGCACCTCTCTGTTYGCTCAGAGCTCCGTGTCCTGGCCACCCTCCTTCCAGCCTGTGCTGGAGGGCAATCATGGGGCTGCCCTGGAGCTGGGCAAAGGCTCTGAAATCTGTCCTGCCCTGCCAAAGGCCAGGATCAGCGGGTGTGCCTTGGCTGGCTGCAGTTTAGTTTCAGCCCTGAGCTCAGTTTAGTTTCAGCCCTGAGCTCAGTTTAGACTCCAGCCCTGAGTTCAGTCCTTCAGGAGACTTCTGAGGGAATGGCTGGAAGGTGTTTGGAACCAAGAGGAGTTTTTATGATGCCTTGGTGACAAACCCTGCACCCTCTCCTGTGCAGGAATCCAGCGCASGGCAGGGGCAGTGCCTCCCCGAGGGGCTGTGCTGCATTTGTGAGTCACTTGTGCCTTTTGTCGCCTTGATTCCCGCAGGAGCCCTGCAGACGATCCGCTCTGCCCACCGCAGCTCCAGCAGCGCGGGCAGCCTGGCCGGGGGAGCCCCGGGGCTGCTGGCCCAGGCCAGGCAGAGCCGGCGCAGTGCCGAGGGGCTGCAGGGGGCCCTGGCCGGGGACACGGCCCGGCTGCTGGCCCTGAAGGGAGAGCTGGCCTCGGGCCCCGACCTCACCCCTGTCATCAACCAGGTGAAGATGCCAAGCGGGTTTTTGACTTGCCCACGGCTGTGTCTGGTTCYCGAGGGGGCCCTGCAGAGCTCAGGATCCCATCCTGCAGCCCTGCTCCTCTCCTCAGGCACGGCAGGACAAAGCTCTGTCCAGATAGACTTGGCTGGAGAGCTGGCCGAGCATCCCCTGCCCAGGGAGCGCAGATCCCACAGCTCTGCCCTCCACCCCCTCCCAGCCTGTCCTTTTCCCTGCAGGGACTCTCTCACGTCACTTCTTGTATCTCCAAGACCCCCTTAATTTCTGGCTGAGGTTTCTCTTATTTCTCCCTCACCGCTCTGTTATTGCCATGGAGACCCATTCCGGTGTCTGTTGCTGTGGAGACCACCAGCCTCCCCTCTCTGCTGCTGGGGGCACCAGCACGTTCTGAGCCACCAGSCTGGGCTGGCTGGGCACGTGCAGGTGCCCTGCTGCACTGTGAGCCTGGGGGCAGCTCTGCCAGAGTCAGAGCTGCTKCTGCTGCTGCTCCCAGGGGCTGCTCTCAGGTGCAGCTCTCCCCCAAAGCAAACAGGGCAGAGGGCTGGTTCTGCACACAGCTTTGCTCCACACAGATGTGCTGTTACCCATCGGGAGCCACTGGGGCTTGGCTCCTGTTTGTGCTGCAGCTCAGGCTGGTCATGCCATGCTGGCCAGGTGCCACTGGCTCAGGTGGGGGCATCCAGCTCTGACTGGCACATCTCCAGCGCTTTGGGCTGTGCCACCTGTGTCAGTGCCAGCCCGTTGCGCTCCGTCCCGTGCCCACACAGCTCCTGCAGCATGGGCTCAGCAGGTCCCAGCTCCCTTGGCAGGGTGTGCCATCCCTGCGGGGCTGAGTTTGCCTCCCCACGGGCACCGAGGTGCGTCCAGCCGGGCACTGCCCAAGCCCAGCTCTTCTCTCCCTGCCCAGGTGTGCGGAGGGGCCCGAGCGGAGCCGTGCACCCCTGCCCGCTGCCAGGGGCTGCTGTGCCCTCGGGACAACAGCTCTGTCTGCGGGGCTGGCCAGCCCTGCCACGGCCTCTTCCCGCTGGCCAGCGGGGCCCTGGCTGCGGCCGGGCGGGCGGCCAAGGAGTTCAGCAGCCTGAGCGCCCGGCTGCGGGGCACGGCACAGCTGGTGAGTGTGGGCACTGCCCGTCCCTGCTTGAACCCTGCTTACCACAGCAGAGAGAGGAATACCCACCTCAAACTCTGCTCGGGGCTTAGCCCCTTGGGCAGCTTCAGAAACCCAGGAATTCTGGAGTGGGAGGCTCCCTGCTGTGTGTGGGTCCTGCCTCCTCCCCAGCTGAAGGCGCTGGACAGAGCACAAGGGAACTCTCTCCCTCCTGGGTTGGGATCAGTGTGGCAGGAGGGCTGGGAATATGGAAAACTCTCAGATTCTGCAGGTTTGATGCAACCAGAGAGAGTTCATGGGTTATGGCTCTTGCAGCTTCTTTCTGTGCCTTGCAAAGAGAAAGTGAGGTTTCAAAGTGATTCAAAATGCATTTCAAAGGTGTTTTTAAAATCTGAATGGTGCTGCCTCTCTTTGAGAGCTTCCTTTGTGGACCCAACCCTCAGTCATTGACCTTTACAGCCCTTTGAAGATCTGGCATAATGAGAACAGGGAATAGCTGCATCTTTATAGCATTATAGCATCGTGCCTGACCCAGGCCAGGGCTGCGGGCTCTGGAGGGAGCAGAGGCCCAGCAGTGATGGATTTCTGTGTGCAGATCCAGAGGACAGAGCTGTCGGCCAGTGAGATCCAGAGCAGCACGCGGCGGCTGGCGGAGCAGCTGGGGCTCAGCAGGGCACAGCTCCAGGGGGACGTGAGACGGGCACGGCAGCTCCTGCAGCGCCTGCGCGCCTTCCTGGCAGGTACCAGGGCTGGGCTGGGCAGGGCTGCAGCCTGCCTCCTGCATGGCAGGTACCAGGGCTGGGCTGGGCTGGGCAGGGCTGCAGCCTGCCTCCTGCATGGCAGCTACCAGGGCAGGGCTGCAGCCTGCCTCCTGCATGGCACAGCTGCTCTGTGGAGTGGTCACAGAATCACTGGGTTCAGCACAGACCTCCAAGGTCACAGTCCCAGCTGTGTCACCAGCCTTGTCACCAGCCCAGAGCACTGAGTGCCATGTCCAGGTGTCCCCTGGGTGCTCCAGGGATGGGGGTTTGCAGCCAGCAGTGACCTGATGCACTGAGGTTTTCTGGCCACRCTCACTGATGCAGACAGACAGACAGATGACCCTTCTCTGGAGCARGCTGTTAATCAGATGAGGATTCCTTATTGTCCTACAARCTGATGGGATGACTTATTGTTCACAGACAGATTGTAATAACATAATGAGCCTCCTGAGCATTAGCTGAATAAGAAAATCAGGTCATTTGSTGCTGCCTGGTGTTAATGATGAGTGAAGATATTTCTGAGCTAATCGCGGGGCTAATGTCCCTTGGGCTCTGCCTGCTTCTGATGTATTAACTTTTATTTGTGAAATGAAAAAGCTTGTCTTGAAACACACCCTCATCGCTCAGTGAGGTCTGCTCTTGACGGGCTCAGCCATGGGTGTTAGCATGCATGTGCACAGAATTGCAAAATGAGCATCACTGTTCAGCTGTTTCATGAAAGTTTTGCTGTGTGAATGAGAAAGTGCGTGGAATTCAAGAGAATGGGTTCAGAAGGGATCTGGAAGGCTGTCTGGAATGAGGAGACTGTGTGTGAGACGTGCATGGTGTCTGCCCTCCTCCTCCTTGCGTTCGCACTCACCACCTTCCCTCGCTGTCCTGTCTGCTGCTCTGCAGACAAGGACACGATCCAGCCTCCATCCAGAGATCAGTGAGTCAGTTCTGTCCCTGGCGCCCCTCCCCACGGACGCTGCTGCAGTCCGGAGGAGAATGAGCGAGATCCAGAAGCTGGCGGCGGAGCTGCAGTGCCCGGAGGACAATCCTTGCCCAGACGGCCGAGGACATCGCACAGGCCAAGAGGCTGCAGCAGGAGGCAGAGCAGGCCAGTGGGTGGGTTCAAGCCATTGCCAGCCGAGGGTCCCTTGGCTGGGCTGCAACTCGTGGTTCTCAGCTGGCTCAAATCTTGCCTCTGCCAAGCTGTCCTGACTTGCCACAATCTGAAGTTCTAGGCCAGGATCCTCTGTGTCCATCCAGTGCCTAAAAGAATGAGTCTGCAATCTCCAGACACCTCCCGGGGCCCAGTGCGAATAAATCTCCCCAGAATAGATCCTGTTAAGATTCCAGGACAAGAAAGGCTTTATGGAAAGCAGGGGAGCTTTGCTCTATCTCGAGTGCCTGTGCTGGGAGATACAGCGTTGCCCTGGTATTAGCTGATATTGGTGACCTACATCCTAATTGCACAACAGAGCATGGGAGAGTTAATGGGCTATTTGTTTTCTGGGTGAAAGTTGGGACAAATATTCCACAGTCCCTTAAAAAGTAATTACAGGTGGGTCCTTGCCAATTTGAGCATCTGCTTTGTCACAAGTTGAATGCAGCAATACCCCAGCGGGAAGGTCAGCAGGATAAATCTGTACACTCCTTGGCAGTGTCTGACACCTGCTTAACCTGCTGAGTGATGAGACAAGGAGCCTGGCTTTCTCAGGGCTCTGTCACCCAGCCCGAGCAGTCCCACTGTGAGAGTAAACTGTTCATTGGGGCTGCTTCCGTGGTTATTGCTTTCCCTTGGACACCTTTGTCTGCACCACGAAATAAAACGTTTTGGACTAGTTTGAAGGAAGGCATTTATCTCCTTCTTAGTTTGTCTCTTCCGCTTGAGGCTGTAAAGTGGAACTGATGTTCCTCTCATAATGGAGACCTGCTGGAGTCCAGATGTGTGGGTTTTGGTGGTGGGACCTTGCGACCTTCCCAGCAGCAATCCTCTCCTGCTTCCAGCTCCCTGATTTTACCTCTGTCCTGGACTCCGAGTCTTTGCCCTTTTCCACCCTCACTTCCTGGCTGCTTCCCATCTCTGCAGGACCCGGGGAATGACCGTGGAAGGGCAGCGTGGAGGAGGTGCTGGGGAGCCTGCGCGAGCCAACACGGTGCTGCTGGAGGCGCAGGGGGCCCTCAGGGGCTCGGCTCCTCGCTGCGCTTCATCCGGAGCGCGTGGAGGAGGTGAGGGACCCTGGCGGCCTCCCTGGGCCCCGTCTGTGTCTTCAGCCAGCAGGCTGGCACAGGAGCCTTGGGTGGACTCCATCGTAACGGGCTCCCTGTGCCCGCAGATCTGAGGCCGCCTCGGGCCAGCTGAGAAGACGTGGTGGCCATGGGGCTGGGCTGCCGGGGAGGCTGCGGCGGCTGTCGCAGCTGCAGCGCAGCACGAGAGCAGACCGCCTGCGGGCCGGGGACACGCGGGACACGGCGGGGACGGCGGCACAGCAGGCCAGCAGGGCCAGCAGGTACCGGCTCACAGCAGGTACGTCAGAGCAGGCCCAGCAGGTACCAGCCACAGCAGGGTCCCTAGCAGGTACCTGGCTCACAGCAAGGTACCAGGCTCAGAGCAGGGCCAGCAGGTACCGGCTCACAGCAGGCCAGCAGGGCCCAGCAGGGCCCAGCAAGGGCCCAGCAACGGTAGCTGGCTCACAGCAGGGCAGCAGGCCAGCAGGTACCGGCAAGGGCCCAGCAGGTACCGCGGCCCAGCAGGTACCTAGCACAAGCAGGGCAGCAGGGCCAGCAGGTACCAGCAGAGCCCAGAGCAGGTTACCAGCTCAAGAGCAGGCCCAACAGACCAGTCTCACAGCAGGTAACCAAGCTCAGGGTGAGCCCGCTGCCAGCACAGCACAGCCAGCTGTGCCCTGGGTGATGCCAGGACACATTCCTGGGCAGTCATGGCTGCTGAGCTGTCACACCACAGCATCGTTCCGCTGCTGAGCCTCTCCAGAGCCATTTCCARTCCTAAGGCCATTTCTGGTCTGTCCTGCCCGAGGCAGAGCAGCTCATGGAGGCAGTCTGCAGGCAGCTCATGGAGGCAGTCAGCTCAGAGGAGCTGTCTGTCAGTCTGTGGGTGCATCACAAACTGGCACACATTTGGTAACAGACAATGCTCTGTCTAACATTTAACATCCATTTAACATCCAAACAGGATCCAGCACTGGAAATGCCCCTGTGCCCAGGCTGCTGGGTGTTAGCTGCAGTGTTTCTGCCTTTCCCCAGGCCCTTGCCCAGGTGAAGGAGCTGTACTCGGAGCTGCAGAGCAGGGCGGGCCAGGGCCCGGCGCTGGGCGAGCGGGGCAGGAGGGTGCAGAGCATCGGCCAGCAGGCACAGGCGCTCTTCCAGGAGACCGTGGGCATCATGCTCAGGATGCAAAGTAAGGCTCTCACAAACTCAGTGCCATCGTGCCCTGGGGAAGGGCTTGGACTGCTGTGGTGTAATGAGGGAGACTGTGACCGTGTTCACAGGGGTCTTAGCATGAGGGAAGAGACGAGGATCTGACTCCATGTTTCAGAAGGCTGATTTATTATTTTATGATATATATTACATTAAAACTATACTAAAAGAACAGAATAAAGTATTTCATCAGAAGGCTAGCTAAGAATAGAAAAAGAAAGAATGAATAACAAGGGTTTGTGGCTCAGACTCTCTGTCCGAGCCAGCTGGACTGTGATTGGCCATTAATTAGAAACAACCACAGGAGACCAATCACAGATGCACCTGTTGCATCCCACAGCAGCAGATAACCATTGTTTGCATTTCCTGAGGCCTCTCAGTTTCTCAGGAGGAAGAATCCCAAGGAAAGGATTTTCCATAAAAGATGTCTGTGACAGGAGACGGCACACTTTGGGCAGTGAGAGGGTGGGGTGTGGGCTGGAGCTGGTGCTGCTGTGCCAGGAAATCGAGAATTTTCAAGGGTGCCACCACGAAGGGAAGCCCTGCCTGCAGTGCCACTGTGCTCCCGTTTTCCTCCACATGCTCATTTCCATTTTTTGGCATTCAGAACTAAAGGGAGTGGTGTGTCTGGGGGCTGTTCAGAGGGTGGGGAGCAGAGGGAGTGCAGCTTGTTGGTTTTCTTGCCCTGTCAGAGCTGTGCAGGAGCGAGGCGGAGGCTCAGCCCAGCCCCACCACRTAACCCTTCCCTTCCCTGCCCTCTCTCCTCAGCTCTAGAGTCAGAAATTCAGGAAGGCAACAARGCCCTGGTGTCCAGGGTGTCACGGCTGTCGGGGCTGGAGGAGAGGGTGGGCAGGATCCGGGACAGCATCAAGAGGAAAGTCGCCTACTACGAGAGCTGCTCCTGAGCAGCCCCAGGCATCGCTGCCTCCTCTGCACACACCGACTGCTGCGCTCATCCCACTTCCCAGCTGGAGCTCTCCTGTGCCCAATTCCCTATTTTTAGCAAGTTAATTTTCCGTACCTCTGGAAAATAGCTGCACTGAAGCGAAGGAGCACCCCCATGGAGGGGGCTGGACTGGCCAGAGCTGCCCAGTGGTTGGAGGAAAAAGGGGGAGAGACCTCAGGCTCCCATGGCAAATAAACACATCCCCAGGTTGTTATTTCCAGAGGGTTTTATAAGCCAGGAAATTATTTTTTTCTTCTTTTAGCCAATTCAAGCTCTTTAAGCTGAATTTCACTGTTCAAATTAAAGCCCTCCTGTGGGGTCTTCTAAAGCTTTTTATCTGTGCTGCAGTTAATTCTTCAAACATGCCAYGGCTTCAGTACTTCCCTCTGAGATCTTCCTTCAAATAAGCAGATCAGAGAAGTGGAGAATTTTATCTCCCTCTGTACAACATACCTACATTTATGCAAATTAGACAAACACAGGCTCACAGGCAAAGGTGAAGTCAGATGTCTTGTTTGATTTTCTGCTACAATCTGCTTACTTTCCACAGAACATTTTGCCAGAAAAACACCAGTGGGAGGCAGGTCTGGGATGCACAGGGAAAGCTTTAGGAGGGACTTGACAGACCATTTCCATGTCAGATCCTATGAATAACCAAGAGGCCCTTTACAAAACAAATCTCAGCTTTATTAAGCAAGTGTTCATTGTGCAATTACAGCCTTGGAAGGGGAGCTCAGACCTTGCTGTGGCATTGTCACACGCAGGGAGGTTTCTAGCAGGTTCTGTCTCCTGTTGGGGCTGCSCTGAGGGCTGGGCAGCTGAACTCCAGAGTGCCAAAGCCTGGACTAAGCAAGCCCCAGGAGAGGAGAGGGTGAGGGCTGTAGAAACCAGGAGCTGCCCCGGGAGTGAAGCTCTGCATGGCTTTGGTTTGTGGGGCTGAYGCTGTGCAGGGCCTTGGTGCATTGACAGCTAAACAGGAAACACAAGCTGAGGATGCCCTATGAGAATGGACACTGGGTGTGGGAGCAGGAGCCTCAGAGCTTCCCTCACCTCCTCCCGGCTGGAATGATCCAGAAACAGCCCGAGCTGCCTGCAGGGATGGATCCTGGCGCTGCTGTGCCCCCGACCCAGCTGGTCACTGCTCTCCAGAGCTGCTGGCAGGGCACAGCCTCCTTTCTGCTCACACTGCCGGCTCTGAAGCGCAGAAAAGAGTCAGAGCCCTTCTGGTCCTGCAAGAGAGAGAATTCCAGGTGAGGACTGGGCTTTGTTCCCCTGCTAATGAGCCGCAATGGGGCAGGGGCRGCCCGGGTCCCTTTGTGGCTCTCACAAAGGGCTGTCCCAGCYCTGATTGCTGGAATTGGCCTCTCTGGAGTCTGCAGTGGCTCTAACTGCGTTTGTCTGTGCTGTTAATCCGCTGTGCTGATCAAACAGCCTCATCAGCAGACTGGCACAGGACATGAGAGGAGGGAGCTCTCTTGATGTGGCTTTTGAGGCGAGCTGTGCCAGCAGGAGCTCACCTTGGGGACATGGCTCAGAGCAGGGTCTGACAGCAAAGCTGCTCCCTGCTCACACACAGAGCGGTGCAAATGATGACAGGGCTGAGCCAAGCTGTGCTCAAACAGCATCCAACTGCATTGTTTCACTCTGCTTTACAAAATGAGCCTCTCTGGGCTCTGCTCACAATGACATTCAGGCCTGCCTGGGCCAAACCTGGGAAAGAGAGGAGCTGCCTGTGCTGAGCCCTGGCTGAACAGCCCAATCCCAGCTGAGGGACAGCTTTGCATYGGTGTTTTTCCCATGAATAGCTGGAAATCAGTGCAGAGCTTGCTGTGACAAACCCAAGCTTGGCTCCCTCTCTCAGGYTSCTGRGCAGCCTCGTTGGGATGTAAAAGYTGGATTGTGAGGGGGGCCTGGCCCTGGTGGAAGCTGAGAGCTGAGTCATGGCTGGAGAGGTGCTTGGTGAAAGGCTTTTCCTCTTGCAAAAACCCTGGGTTGGTTTATTTCGTGTACAGTCACCATGCTATTTCTGCCTTTCCCTCTTGCCTGCTCTAACTGGATTAATTAGGAGCAGCTGAAGATTGGATTGCAGGGCACTCACCTCTGACCACGTGGCTGYCTCCATCACATGATCAAACAAACTCCAGTTTGCCCAGTGCCACAGTGAGACGAGTGTTTGCTGGTTTTCACTGGAACGAGAACCTCTGACTTGAAATGGCTGGTTGGGAATGGGTGAAAGGGAACAGAAAGAAGAGAAATTGCAATTATTTAGGATCGTTCTGTAGGGGAATTGTGGTGTCAATGTACAGAACATCAGCTGTCAGAGCAGGGTGGGTGCACTCCCTGCAGCCAAGGCAGGGTCTGGTCTCCTTGAGCCACTGRTAACTCCTGTGGAAATGCAGCATGCTCCAGTCCATGGGGGCTGCCACCCAGCCTGGGCACCCACTCACCCGTGCTGGGACACCCAGCAGAGCCTGGGCTGGGCACAGCTTCCAGCCAAACAGAGCCCTGGCTCATCCCTCCCCTTCTCCCTCCACTCCTGTGTCTCCATTCCCATGGCATTTGCTGGAAGTTCATGGCAGGACCTGGATACCTACTGGGATTTTGAAGACTTTTTGAGCAGCACTGTCTCGGAGCAGAAGGATGCCTTGGTCTTCTCGTGGCCCACACAGGAGGGGCTGCAGCCACAGGAGCTCCTGCCCGGGGGGCTGTGGCTGTCCGGCAGGGCCAGGCTGCTGTCCCTGGGCAGGGGTCCCTCCTCCGGGGGGCTGGGGGGATGTGACAGGACCAGGCTGGGAGTGTCTGGCAGAATGGGGCTGCTGTCCCCAGGCAGGGGTCCCTCCTCTGGGGGGCTGGGGGTGTCTGGCAGGGCCAGGCTGCTGTCCCTGGGCAGGGGTCCCTCCTCTGGGGGGCTGGGGGGATGTGACAGGACCAGGCTGGGAGTGTCTGGCAGAATGGGGCTGCTGTCTCCAGGCAGGGGTCCCTCCTCCAGGGGGCTGGAGGTGTCCCTGGGCAGGGGTCCCTCCTCCGGGGGGCTTGGCAGCTTTTCCTCCCCCGTTCCCATCTCCTGCTGGGGCTGAGGGGGTCTGGCTGGGTTTGGGTGCCCCTGAGAGGAGCCCTGAGCTGTGTCCTTGTCATCTCTTGGTGCTGCTGGCGGGGGGGTCCCCGAGGGGCTGCTGGGCCTGGGGGGCTCCGAGGTCTGTGGGGCAGGCACAGAGCCCTCGGCCGCCCCGTGGCCGCTCATGTGCAGCTTCTTCATGTGGTGCACGACGGCTGCGGCGTTGAAGGCTTGCTGGGGAGGGAGACAAAAGCCCTGTGAGCAGCTGGTGATGCCAGGACAGGCTGTCCCCCCCGGGTGACACCTGTGCTGCCAGCACTGGCTGTTTGGGGTGGGCACATTCCTGCCACAACCCCACAAACACCACCTTTCATGGGTGCAAGCTGCTGGTGCATTTGGAGCTCACAGCTGCTTCCAGCCCAGGAAAGCAGGGAGCAGCTGGAAATGACCCCCTGCCCCATGCTCCATGGTTGTGGTGAATCTCACTTTGGGAATATTGCAAACATGGGCTGCAGGCAATTCCAGCTTTGGAGGATCCCAGGGTTTGGGTGCTCACCCCCCAGGGAAGCCCTGCTCAGTGCTGGCTGACAGCAACTGGTGTTTGCTGGGAAATGGCTCTGGGCTCCAGCAGCAGCCACTTACCCTCCACTTGCTCTTTGCAAAGTTTTTCTGGATCTGAGCGCTGACAGATGGGTAGATGTCACGGTGAAGGGCTGTATTTCCATTAATCCTGCAGATGGAAGAGAAGAAAATGGGCTCGTAGGCAGATGGCATTTGTAAGGCATTCCACATTCTGCAGGCACCGAACTGCTTTGTACGTTCAATCAGCAATAATTAAACCCAAAGGAAAAACAGCAACAAAATGTAACACAAACACACACTTCAAAGCCTGGGAAAGCTCAGGGTGGGATTTCTCCTCTGCCTCTGTTTGTGGAGGCAAATATGCACAAATTGCATCTTTTAATTATTCATGGTTTGCTTTCTGTGCACACGAGAAGGAGCCAGCCCGGCGGCGCGGGGGAGGCGGTGACGATAGTGACGATAATGATGTTAATGACGATAATGACGTTAATGACGGGGTGGGGGACACTCCTGTGGCGGGGACACTCCTGTTCCCTGTTCCCACAGAGCACAACGAGCACACTCAGGACCCCCGGGCACCCCCAGCTCACCACGGGTGCCTCAGGGCCTCCTCGCAGGTGAACCTCGCGCTCGGGTTCTTCTCCAGGAGGTGCCGGATGAAGTCCTTGGCTGTTTGGGAAAGGGGAAAAGCAGAGAGGGGTTATTGTCTCGTTATTGTCTCCTGCTTCCAGAGCTGGTCCCGGCAGAACATGGGGAATGCTGCTGGAGGAACAGCACGGAGGTCAGCCCYSAGGAGAAGGGGTTGTGTGGCTGYWCCAGGGGAGGTTCAGGGGGATTTTGGGAAAAATTCCTTCCCTGAAAGTGGYTGGGCACTGGAAGGGGCTGGAGAGGGCRGTGGTGGAGTCACCRTCCCTGGAAACGCTCAAAAAATGAGAGATGGCACTTGGTGATGTGGCTTGGTGGGATTCAGTCAAAGGCTGGACTTGGAGATCTTTTCCACCCTTGATAATTCTGTGATTACTCCAGTTAAGGAAGATTCTTATAATTCTTATAGTGACGGGCTCCAGATGAAAAAATATCAACTCTGGATGTACCAAACTTCACTCTTAGATTGTGTGAGTTGGAGTTGAATTATTCACCTAAAAATAAAACCTCTAGAAACCATGAAGTGAAAACTGAGSAGATTTAGAAGTTGCCCTGAAGAGCTCTTACATCTCTCCCCTATTTTTCCGCTTTGTTTTTCTTGCAGGAAGGATTGTGATGTTTGTTATTAAACCCCAGCACACCCCCTGCTAGGTTTGTTTGTTTGTATAAAAGATTGATGTTGAAATTAGCCGTGAGGATGCTGCCTGCAGTGAGCTCCAGGAGCAGCTCGGGCTGGTGAAGTGACWGGACAGAGGAAACAAATGGGGAAAAAAATGCAGAGTTTCCCTTCTTACAGAATCCCAGACTGGTTTGGGTTGGAAGGAACCTCAAAGCTGATCCAGTGCCATCCCTTCATTACCTGACTCGGAGATATCGTCCCAAAACGGAGACTCGAACTCGTAGTAGCCTTCCTTGATCTTCTCAAAGAGTTTGGATTCGGTTTCCTCGTAGAAAGGAGGGTACCCACAGAGCCTGGGGCAGAGCAGGGACACAGGGGCCCTTCAGTGCCAGCCCAGAGTGGGCACAGGCTCCTCCACAGCCCACAGAGACCACCCAAACCAGTGACAGAGTGACTGCTCTGCCCCCTCCCTGTYCCTCCCTGCTCAGGGGATCAGCAAWGCTGCACRAAAGAGTTAAAAACTCCCCTGCAGCAGCAGCGAGAGGACAAAGCCACAGCTGGTACCGAGCTGAGAGTGTGGGAGGAAACAAAACAAAAAGTCCCCGGGAAGATGGAATGGTTTTTGTAGGGAACTGGAGAAAAACAAAGCAGAGGATGAGGCACAGGCAGAGCAAATGGGATTCCTGTCATCTCCTCTGCCGTGCTTGATTCCCCACATCCTGTTAATTTCTGGGTTGGGGAGGAATTCGGTGCTGTGCCCCACAGAGAAAGGGGAGGTCTGGCGTTGCCCCTGCCCTGCAGAGCCCGGGGGAGTTCCCAAACCCAGGCAAAGGAAAAGGAGCAAGTTCCCAAACCCAGGCAAAGGAAAAGGAAAAGGAGCGAGTTCCCAAACCCAGGGAGAAGGAAAAGGAAAAGGAGCTAGATCCCAAACCCAGGGAGAAGGAAAAGAAGCGAGATCTCAAACCCAGGGCAGGGAAAAGGAGTGAGATCCCAAACCCAGGCAGAGGAAAAGGAGCGAGATCCCAAAGCCAGGGAGAAGGAAAAGGAAAAGGAGTGAGTTCCCAAAGCCAGGCAGAGCAAAAGGAGCAGCTGCTGCTGCCTGCTGCACTCACAGGATGTAGGTGATGACCCCGATGGACCAGCAGTCCACGGCTTTGCTGTAGGGCTTCTGGGCCAGCACCTCGGGGGCTGCAGGACAGCACAGCAAAGGGCAGCTCTGAGCAAGAATGGATTATCCAGCACTGGGGCAAGCAGGAGTCACAGCCAGGGACAGCCCCATCTCCCWGCTGAATTGGTCTGCGGTTTTTGGGTCTTTTTTATGCTTTTTTATGCCATTATACAGAAAGAACCACAGACAGTCTCGGCCTGCATGCTGAGGTTTAACCACAGAGCTGATCCAGCCACTGCAGTCTGGTGGGAATTAAACAAAACCCCATTGCATTAAAGTAATTTTTATAATTTTTTTTCAATAAATATATTGTCCTTAAAATTACCCTTTTCTTTGCATTTTTAAAACATTGAGATTTTTCAGTCCCTACACTCATTTGTAGGGTCTGTGCAGGGCATCTGTGAGTCCCATGTTGTTACCAACACATTGATGTATTTCTTTCYCTCTTCCAGGCATGTCCTGGATGTGCACAACCTTTTCTCCAGGAACTCCAGCACCACTCCTGCCCCTGGCTCACCCACGTATCCTGGGGTCCCACAGGCCGTGGACATGATCCCGTTCTGCTCCATCTTCGACAGGCCAAAATCCGTGATCATGATCTTGGAGTTCTCCTCGGGGGTGAGGTACAGCAGGTTCTCAGGCTGGGGACACATTTGTGCAGGAAATGGCAAAGAGGAATGTGGTTACCAATTGTTGTGGKGGKGTTGTGAGGGTCCCCAGGATGAGGTGAGAGATGAGAATTGACTCTAAGTTCTCAGAAGGCTGATTTATTATTTTATAATATTATATTAAAAGAAAATYATACACTAAAACTATACTAAAAAAAGAAAAAAAATCAGAAAGCTAAAAAAGAAAAGATAACAAAAAACTTGTGACTGACCAGAGTCCCRACACAACTAAACTAGAATTAATCATTAATTAAAAACAATTCACATGGAGCCAATCAAAAACACACCTGTTGTTATAATATTATATTAAAATAAAATGATATACTAAAACTATACGAAAAAAAAGAAAAAAAAAAAAAAACACATCAGAAAGCTAAAAAAAAATGATAATAAAAACCTTGTGACTGACCAGAATCCCGACACAACTAAACCAGAATTAATTATTAATTAAAAACAATTCACATACAACAAATCAAAAATACACCTGTTGGTAAGCAACCTCCAAACCACAATCAAATAATTATTGTTTACATTTCTTTTCTGAGGCTTCTCAGGAGAAAAATCCTGGGAAAAGGATTTTTCATAAAAGATGGCAGTGACAGAGGAGCAGGAGGAGGCGGGACAGAGCACACGTGGCACAGGCAGGGCTCACCTTGAGGTCCCGGTGCACGATGCCATTCTCATGCAGGTATTTCACAGCTGTCAGCACCTGGTGGATCACCAGGCTGGCGTCCTTCTCCGTGTACACGCCSCGCTCCAGGATCCTGTCAAACAGCTCTCCCCCTGACACCCTGTGCAGAGAAAAGCACTGGAATGAGCACAGACAAAGCTTTTCTGTGAGCTCTGCTGAGTTTCTGCTCCTCCCTCAGCAGGTTTTGGGAGGCTGATGGGAGCTCCTGGGTGCAATGCCAGGCTGCCAGTGGGCATTGCTGGCACACCTGGGCACTTTGGGGGAGCTTTGAGGCAAGTCCTGCTAGGGCTGGTGTCGCAGATATCTCTTATGGAAAATCCTTTCCTTGGGATTTTTCCTCCTGAGAAGCTGAGAGGCCTCAAGAACAAAATGCAAACAATGGTTATCTGCTGCTGTGGAATGCAACMGGTGCATCTGKGATTGGTCTCATGTGGATGTTTCTWATTAATGGCCAATCACAGTCAGCTGGCTCGGACTGGCTCATGTGGATGTTTCTCATTAATGGCCAATCACGGTCCACCTGGCTCGGACTCGGACTGGCTCATGTGGATGTTTCTCATTAATGGCCAATCACGGTCCAGCTGGCACGGACAGAGAGTCTGAGCCACAAGCCTTTGTTATCATTCTTTCTTATTCTATTCTTAGCTAGCTTTCTGATGAAATCCTTCCTTCTATTCTTTTAGTATAGTTTTAATGTAATACATATGATAAAATAATAAATCAGCCTTGTGAAACATGGAGTCAGATCCTCGTCTCTTCCCTCACCCTCAGAGCCCTGTGAGCACGGGCACAGGGCTGGCACCCAGGTACCCAGCCCTGCCTCAGGCTCCCCCCACCAGTGGCGAGAGGTTTTGTTCTGCACTGAACCTGCAGCCAGGCAGCAGCAGCAGGGTGCTCAGAGCTGTTCCCTGCTGCTGACACGGTGCCCATTCCATTTCTAGAAACCCTGCGTGGCACAGCTTTAATTAGAAATACTTCTGTCTCTGCCCTGCTAAACTGTCAGGAATTAATTTGCATAACTAGATCCAAATCGGGGTTCAGAAAGTTGCTGTTAGGGTGGGGATGGGCCAAGGGGCCACGGRGAGTGCCCAGGTTGGTGCTGACATCCCACTCATCCCCTGCTCCTGCCCTGTGCCTCTGTGTGGCCCCAAGAGTGGCTCTGCTGGTACTCACAGCTGCATCACCAGGTAGAAGTGGGTTGTGCTCTCATAAATATCCTCCAAAGTCACAATGTTTTCATGCTTTATCCTGCAAAGGGAAATGTGGGTCAGAAACAAATCCTGGCAAGGGCAGAGGGGGAAAACCCAGCAATCATCTTGCTTTAATCACCAGGGAGAGTTCACTGGGGGTTCTGGGGCTGCCGTCCCTCCCCTGCATGGCAGGGGATCACTGATGTCCATCCAATTCCTCTTGGAGCACCAGGCCCCAGCAGTGGGGGCCAGACCCTTTAAATGGAGTCCCCAGCACACCAGGAGTGTCACACTCACTTTTTCAGCACTGCTATTTCATTCTCCAGGCTGCTGTCCCTGTTGAGAGGAGACTTCTTGATGCATTTCAGAGCAAAGAGCTTGCCAGTGCTTTTCTGCTTCACCAGGAAAACTTCTGAGAAGGCACCTCTGCAGAGAGGGGGAGAGGCTGCATCTCAGGGGCAGAGAGGGGAAAAGCACACAAAACARCGTGGGGGAACTTCATGTGGGTGCTGGTTCTAGAGCTGGAGCTGTACTGGAGCAGCCCCAAACTCAGGGTGTTCAAGGCAAGGTTATGCAATGTGAATAAAACCCCACAATTTTTTTTTCTGTAGAGAAAATGTTAATTGTGCACAGCCCGGGAGGGAGCTGCAGTTTGGGCTGTGCCACCCAACGTCCTGCAGGGCCACAATGCAAAGCAGCAGGAGAAGCCCAGTTAATCTTTAAATYCAGCCTCTGCTTGTTGTGCTGCTGCTGTCCCCGTGTCCCCTTGGGGACAAAGTGACAGTGAGTGTCTGCTCCCCCCCCAGCAGCAGCAGGTATTTATAACCTGCCTAAAACCCCAATCCAGCTTTGCCCTGGGCTGAGCACGAGGCTGGGRCAGTGACAGTGACACCGGGCCAGTCCCCACTAATCCTCATCAAACCTTAATGATGCAGCTCCTTCACTGGAGCCTCAGGGCAGGGAAGGGCAGTGCTGTGGAGCCTGGGGGAAAGTGAAAACAACTYTGAGGTGSTTTTAAGTCCCAGATCTTCMTTTCAATTCTTCAGAGAGCTGAAGCGATGCACATGGGAAAAATCCCAATTTCTAATGTTAAATTTTCCTATTAAAGCAATAGTAGGAAATGAACAACCTACAAATCAGCTGCTGGGGCATCTGTTCTACATCTCTGTCCCAAACAGTTTATAATAATTATGCTCCYTATTAAAAATGATGAATCAACAAGTGGGCTAGGAGAGAACAAAGCTTTTTCYAACCTCATTCCCTCAGCGAAAGCTGCTGGATAATTCAATTAATCTCTGAGGCTGACAAGGCACAGAATTTGGAGGAGCTGCTTCTTTGGGAGCTTTTTCGTGGGCTCAGAAGTCACAGAAAATTTGTCCRTGACAGAACTTGCTGGTGGAGGTAATTCAATTCCTCCCCCACAACCTTGGGAATGTTTTGTTGTCTCATCCCCATGAATAGGCAAATGAAGCTGTTAACGCACAGGCAAGGATTGTACAACTCCAACATCCTTGTTTTTGTTTCATTCCCCAACTGAGTCAGGGTTCCTGAGCTAAATATACARCTTGTTATTGTCGTGCTCTGCCGTGCCAGCCCTGACCTTGCAGCAGCAGCAGGAGTGGGGCAAAAAGCTGCCCTGCAGGAGGGGCTCCCTGGGGCTGGGGGCTGCAGGGAGGGCAGGGGGCTGCAGGGAGGGCAGGGGGCTGCAGGGAGGGC
>NDFG01000005.1:2213847-2229762 GCA_002167245.1 Sporophila hypoxantha | reverse complement strand
CTCTGGGAGCCCCCACAGGAGAGGCTYTGGGGCTCCCTTGGCCATCCTGGCTGGAATTGCAGCCTCCCAGCCCCTGCCAACAGAGCCCTTCCTGTGCTGACAGCTCACACCAGAGCTCATAAGGGGAAGCCAATTAGGGACCTGAAAGGGCCTTTCATTAGCCCATTGAAAAACTCGGTGCTAATTATGCAGGTCTGAATAGATGTTTACTCAAGGGGTTAATTATGCATCCCTGCAGAGCAAAACTTCATGTGGTGCATCTGGGGAGGCCCAGGGCGCGGGGAGGACCCTGTGCTGCTCTCTCTGCTCAAACCCTCCTCAGGTTTTGGGGCTGCTCTGCCTCTCCCTGGGGGAATTGGGGTTCCCAGGGCCGATCCTGCTGCAGCCAGAGCGGCCATGAGAGCCCACAAACCTCAGTGGCTGCAAAATGTTTCCTCCCCGAGCAGGGGATTGGGCACAGGATGGCTTGGGCAGTGGGGAGGACAAGGGAGGCTTTCCTGGGACCTGTGGGGACCCTGCAGGGAATGGGCTGGCTCTGGGCTCACCCCCAGCACACCCTGCAGCCCATGAAATCCCATTTATCAGGGCTTTCCTGGGACCTGTGGGGACCCTGCAGGGTCTGGGCTCACCCCTGGACCCTGCAGCCCATGAAATCCCATTTATCAGGGCTTTCCTGGGACCTGTGGGGACCCTGCAGGGCCTGGGCTGGCTCTGGGCTCGCCCCCAGCCCCCTGCAGCCCATGAAATCCCATTTATCAGGGCTTTCCTGGGACCTGTGGGGATCCTGCAGGGCCTGGGCTGGCTCTGGGCTCACCCCCAGCACACCCTGCCCATGAAATCCTGTTTGTCAGCACAAGTCCATTGGAACATGAACAATCTCAGAGGCTCAGTGTTTGTTGGCTCCTCTGCTCGTGCTGCACAAACCCACCCTCACTCTTCCCCTCAGGAAAAACCAATTAAAAGAGGAGGAAGAGAAACCCAGACCGTTTTCCCGAGGCCACAGAATTTCTCAGATATCATTTCAAGGTGTTTATTGCAGCCTTTCATCCCCCTCCTGGCTGTTGGGGCTGCATTCCCTGCCTGGCAACAGATGGGATACCAATTTATTTTTAGCAGTGTGGTTGCTTTGGTTGAACCCTCCAACAGCACCCTGCTTTTAAGGCCACAAAGCCCCTCGGGGGGTGGCAAGGTGGGAGCTCAGCACAGGAGCTCCTGGGGTGGCACCATCCAGCTTTGGGGTGTTTGTTCCCATCCTGGGCTGCTCAGGACCTGCACGGCCACTGAGCTCTGAAATGTGAATTTAATTTCACAGGAGGGCCCTCGGTGAGGCTGCAGGAGGSTTCTCAGCCTGACTTCTCCATCAGTCCCACAGAAGTCACAGAAATGCCTCAGACAGCCCCAAAACAGGCACGTCAGCCCTGGGCGCACAGTCCCTGCACAGGATTCAGCTCTTTGCTAAWATCACCCTTGCAGGCACAGGGAGCTGCTCCAGACCCCTCCTGCTGTGCCTCCCCACAAATGGCTTTTAATAATGAAGTGTAATGGAGGAGCTCAGATTGGATTCCTCACTCAGAGGGTTAATTGAGTATTCCTAAATAAGTTACAAAATGTGTTCCTTTGGACCCAGTTCCTTTTGCTTTATCCAAACTAAAATACACTGTTCTCCAGAGAGTTCTTTTTTGAGAATTGACTGGAGATAATTATTTCAGATAATTAAGATCACTGAGCAAAGTAATTTAATTTTCTTCCCTGCCTCTCCCTCCCTCCAAGAAATGTAAATGTCTGTGGAGCAGCAGATCAATAAAAGAACCTTTCCAAAGGTTAACTTGGCCAAGGGTGTTCTTGAGCTGGGAGAGACCAGCRTRGAGTGAAMTCCWGCAGAGATGTTTGGAAAAGAACTGAGATTTCCAATTCAATGGTTCCCCCACCAAGATTGTTTTCTGAGTTTGTTTTTGGATTTGTGTGTGTTGGGTTTGGTTTTTTTTTTTTAATTCTCCATGTTGGCCAAGGGCAGAGCGGGGACAAAGAGCTGAAGCTCCGTGGCCAGAGGATTTTATTGAAATCTGCTCTGGGCAGAGCCAGCAGGGGAGGGAGATGCMAGTGATGAGGGAAAGGTGAATTGTGCTCAGATCGGGAATTCCCTGCAGCAAACCTTTGGCAAAGCTGTGCTGGGACAGCAGCACAGAAATGGAACTTGGGGCTTGGGGAGGACTGGATAAGCTGCGTGAGAAAATGGATTTGAGGTTTTTAGTTTCTTTTTCTGTCTGGTTTTCTGCTGTTTTACCTTCTCTGAAGCCTGGCACAGAGAGCAGGGGTGCTGAGGGGTCCTGGCCTCCCAATGCCCCCAGTGTTTGTGCAGGGAGCTGGTGATATTTGCACACAAACATCTTTTCTGTCCCCTTGCCCTGTAACCGCGGCTCTCGGGCTGCAAGGGGAGAAAGTGCTCAGCCTCTCATCTCAGAGAAGGGCAAAGCAGCCATGCTAAGCCTTAAGCAGCTTTTGGGATTTCAGCTTGACGCCTGTGCTGTGTCCTGGGCTGTGCCTGAGCTCAGAGCTGCTCCCGGCTGGGCCAGGCCTGCCTGAACTGGGGCTGCAGGGCAGGAACCTCCCAGGGCTGCAGGGACCCTGCTGGGGAGGGACTGGGCGCTGGCACCAAAATGCTGGGTGCTGGATAATAATAACTAGATACCAAACACTGGGTGGCTGGATAATAAATATTAGAATACTGGATACCAACATACTGGGTACTGGATACCAAATACTGGGTATTGGATACCAAATCACGGGCGCTGGACCACCAAATACTGGGTGCTGGATAATAAATATTAAATACTGGACACCAATACTGGGTACTGGATAATAAATGCTAAATACTGCGAAACAATACTTGGGTGCTGATACCAAATATTAAATACTGGACCACCAAATACTGGGTACTGGATATAAATATTAACATACTAGATAATAAATGCTAAATACTGGATACCAAATACTGGGTACTGGATAAATAAATGCTAAATTACTGATACCAAATATGGTACTGGATACCAAATACTGGGTACTGGATGATAAATGCTAAATACTGGATACCTAAATATGGGTACTGGGATAATAAATATTTAAATACTAGATACCAACAACTGGGTACTAGATAACCAAATACTGGGTTACTGATACCAAATACTGGGTACTGGACACCAAATACTGGGTACTAGATAATAAAATATTAAATACTAGATACTAAACACTAGATACTAGTAACAGATCTAAATACTAAATACTAGATATACTAGATACTAAATACTAGATACCAAATATTGGGTACTAGATGCTAAATTATAGATACTAAATACTGAATACTAGGTACTAATACTATATAATAGATAACAGATAACAATATACTAGATACTAAATGCTAGCATACTGGATACTAAATACTAATACTATCTACTAAATACTGAATACTAGATACTAAAGACTGAATACTAGATATTAAACAGTCGATACTAGATACCAGATACCAGATACTAAATAGTGAATACTAAACCATGGGTCTGTGTCCATGGGAAGCCTCCCAAACCAATCCTCCCTTCAGCTCCAGCGAGGGCAGCATCCCCGGGCAGCATCCCTGGCAGCATCCCTGGGCAGCATCCCTGCCCCTGGGCTTTCCTGGCCCCTGTGTGCCCAGGCTCCCCTGGCAGTGCCCCCAGGCCTTGGCAGTGCCCCAGCGCTCCCCTGGCAGTGCCCCCAGGCTCCAATGCAGTGCCCTCCAGGCTCTGGCACCCTGAGGTTCTGGGGAGCAGCACTCAGGTGCATGGGGGGCTCTGGGGAGGCAGGGGCTCACAGCCCCCCAGGCCCTGGGCAGTGTCCCAGGCTCCCCTGGCACCCCGAGCTCCGGGAGGGCAGCACTCAGGGTGAGTAGGGGGCTCTGTGGTAGGGCAGGGGCTCACAGCTCCCCAGGCTCCCTGAGTGCCCGCAGGGCGTGGGGGCACTGCCTGCTCCCCACAGCACCGCCCTGGGAGCTCCCCCGAGCTGGACCAGGGGTATTTCAGCCCAAATCCCCTCGCTAATGGCTGCACACTCGTAGGGAAGCTCCCCGTGGTGTGCTCATTATCATTTGTGTTCTACRAGGGCCGCTCACCCACAGCACAAACACTTCAGCGCCTGCCAGCGCCGCTTTGAAGCTGCTGGGGAGGTGAGCACCGAGGATCTGCTGTCTTCATTAGAACAAGAGGTTACAGCGATGCTAATGCCCGATCTTGCAGGGCTGACAGAAAGGATTAAAGGTGCTGCAAAGCAGAGTGCCTGTACAGGTGCCTGTAAAGCAGAGGGCTCTGGATGCTGGGGGTTTCTCCTGAGCTCCCATTCATGGGTTGTGGCTCCCCTTTCTTGCTGAAGGAGCTCCCTGGTGCTGGGCTGTGCCTGGGACAGGGATGGGAGCACCAGGAGGGGCTGGATCCCCCAGGAATTCAGGTGCTGGATCTTTCAAGGTATCCGTGTGCGACAAGTTACACTCAACCTGTCTCAAGGCGGTRAAAATCTTGCAGCAATTAATTAACTTATTGTATTTCTGATGTTGGCTGTGCCTCCCTGGCACCCAGAGGATCTCAGCTCTGTGATCTGGGGGTGATTKATTGGGCAATTACACATCCCACACCATCACTCATGCTGGGAAGAGGTGCTGTGATCTCATCAGGCTGGGTGAACGTGACATGGAAGGACTTTTATCAAGTGGAGGGGGGCTGATGGATGGAGGAGCCAGGGAAGTATTGATTGGAGCCAATATTTTATTTTCTACATTAATATTGTGCAGACAGTGGCAGACAGAGACCCTGCATGGTCCTGGTGCTCCCTCCATGATGAGGAATTACCCTCTGTGCAGTTCTGTGCAGTGAGGGATGGTGCTCTGGGACCTTCAGTGACTTCTCGGGGAAATGTTTGTTCTTTAATTAAGAAAAGAAAGAGGCAGAACACACCATTGTATTTCTTGTGCTATCAGGAACAGCGTGAGGGGAATGCTCTGGGGCTGTGCAGCCCCCTGTGGGTGCTGCTGGGCTYTGGGAYGGCCCAGGAGCTGCTCAGGGGCTCCTGGGATGGCTCTGGGACTGTTGGGGTGCCCAGGTGGGCACAGGTGGGGCTGGGGTGTCTCCCCAGGAGCGCCCGTGGGCTCCTCCAGGAGCTCCAAAAGCAGCAGTGGCTGGGGCCAGCCTGGTGTGCATGAACATCCCTGCAGCTCTGGGGCTGGGAAAGGTGGCATCAGGAGAGATTTCAGTCTTGGTTTGGYGCTGGTGTCCTGACTCAGATCCAGAGCACCGTGCCAGGATTTGGGCTCTCCCTGGGTTCTCCTCCCATCTCAAGGAGGTTCCTGTGAGTTCAGCAGGGCCTTGCTGGGGGTGCCTGACGTGCTCCCCCTGCTCTCTGCTCTGCTGTGTTTAAATAAACCCTGAATTTATCACCCAGAGTTCTGCCCGTACCCATCAGGGCCAGACGGTGATAAGGACCTGTGGTTTCCCAATTGCCATCCTCCTTTTCTTCCCACCAAGAACAGGAAGGGGGGATTAATCTTGGACTGCAAGTCTTTGGTTCTTGGGGGCTCAGAAGTCATCGGGAGATGCCCAGGAATGAGACTGAGCCCCTGGCTGATGAAAGGGAGAGGAACCTGCAGGATTTGGGCTCGGCTGGGCTCGGAGAGCTTTGCCCAAGGTCCAAGCAGGGAAGGTTTTCACCTGAGYTTCTGCACCAGGGGATGGGGGGAGTTCGAGCTGTTTAAATAAAAACCGAGGGAGGTTTTCTCGCAGGCCCTGTCCGTTTGTCCGTCCTGCAGGAGGATCCCTGGCCAGCCCAGGGTCGCTGTATTCTCGGCGCTCCCCACTGGAGGTCACTGGAACATTGGTTACCATTGTCCCCCGGAACAAAGGAGCTGCCAAAGTGACGTTTGGCGAAACTAATGTTTGAAATTTTCGGAGATTTTTATCAGTTTCACGTATGAAAATAAATCTCCAAATTGCTCATAATCCCTGYGTGTAATGGGTATTTTATAAACACTTCTTATGCCCCGAGGAGACATCAACAGAGGCTTTATTTTACAAAAGYATGACTCACCTGCCAGGAATTTTGAGCAAAGCTCCTCTAATGGGTTCTCTGTGCCCCAGCTCTCTTTGTCATAGCCTGATGGATGTGTCAGAAGTTCTAAAACGCACCTGAAGCCACTCCGTGGTTACCAGCAGGAAACCTAAAAGTTGCCATCACCATCAGGGTGTTTGTGCTGTTGGAAATGCTGGGGAGAGGAGGAGCAGCTCGAGCTTTGCARAGCTCGTTTTATAAAAATTCCTTCTGATCATTTATTATATTATTTTATTAAATATTATTAAATATTATACTRTTATTAAATTATATATTATTATTGTTATTAAATATTATTTATTAAATAATATTTTTCTTTCTCCCTCTACCCTGGCAGGAGCAGCCCCAGTGCTGGAGCAGGAGCAGCTGATGRAGGAACAGGAGCTAATTATCAGCCATAAGAAAAGTTTGGCAACTCGTCACAGACTCATCAGTGCAAACCAAAGCTGCTTCTCAACCCGTCTATCAAAGTGCAGTTGCTGTTAATGATAGACTGAATAATAATTAGCATTAACTAAAAGGATCCCTTTCTATTTCCCAGTGATATTTGAAGCCAAGCAGCACACTCCTGGCTTTGGGTGAGATCCAGCTCCAATCTAGCTCTGGGATTTACATCTCAGTCTTTAGATGGAAAGTGAATTTGTGGAATTTATGTCAGCTTGTGGCAAAGCCGGTGCCATGTGCTGGAGATGATTCCTGGGGGTGGCACCCGGAGCTCAGACAGAGCCTGGCCTGTGGGAGGAGCTGGGGATTCCCATGGCAGAATGTGGGTGATCCTGGAATGTGCTCCCACAGCCTGGATTCCCATGGAGCAGGGCTCTGACACATCCAGGGAGCAGGAGCAGGGCTCAGACACATCCCACAGCCTGGATTCCCATGGAGCGGGGCTCTGACACATCCAGGGAGCAGGATCCTGCAGGAGCAGGCTCAGACACATCCAGGGAGCAGGAGCAGGGCTCAGACACATCCCACAGCCTGGATTCCCATGGAGCAGGGCTCAGACACATCAGGGAGCAGGATCCTGCAGGAGCAGGGCACTGAAGGGATGAGAACCTCTTGGCTGGGAGCTCCTCCGTGCTGGGGAGATGCAGGATCCGTGTCAGCACCGAGGTTGGAACCTTCCCACAGGGCAGGAGGTGCTGTCTCTCTGTTCCCAACAGGGCAGGAGATGCTGTCCCCGTGCCCACAGGGCAGGAGGAGCTCTCTCTGTGCTCCAACAGGGCAGGAGATGTTCTCACTGTGCTCCCACAGGGCAGAAGGAGCTCTGTCTGTTCCCAACAGGGCAGGAGATGCTGTCCCTGTGCCCACAGGGCAGGAGATGCTCTCTCTGTGCTCCCACAGGGCAGGAGATGCTGTCTGTGCTCCCACAGGGCAGGAGGAGCTCTCTCTGCTCCCAACAGGGCAGGAGGAGCTGTCCCTGTGCTCACAGGGCAGGAGATGCTGTCAGTGCCCCCAACAGGGCAGGAGGAGCTGTCTCTCTGCTCCCACAGGGCAGGAGATGCTCTCTCTGCTCCCACAGGGCAGGAGATGCTGTCCCTGTTCCCACAGGGCAGGAGGAGCTGTCTCTCTGCTCCCACAGGGCAGGAGATGCTCTCTCTGTGCCCACAGGGCAGGAGATGCTGTCCCCGTGCCCACAGGGCAGGAGATGCTCTGTCTGTGCCCACAGGGCAGGAGATGCTGTCCCTGTTCCCACAGGGCAGGAGGAGCTGTCTCTCTGCTCCCAGCAGGGCAGGAGATCCTCTCTCTCTGCTCCCACAGGGCAGGAGATGCTGTCAGTGCCCCCAACAGGGCAGGAGATGCTGTCCCTGTTCCCACAGGGCAGGAGGAGCTGTCTCTCTGCTCCCACAGGGCAGGAGATGCTCTCTCTGCTCCCACAGGGCAGGAGGAGCTGTCTCTGCTCCCACAGGGCAGGAGATGCTGTCCCCGTGCCCACAGGGCAGGAGGAGCTCTCTCTGCTCCCACAGGGCAGGAGGAGCTGTCCCTGTGCCCACAGGGCAGGAGGAGCTGTCTCTCTCTGCCCCCAACCTCTGCTCTCTCTGATGCTCAGCCCTGCAGGTGATGCTGCTGCCCTCCCTGGCAGCTCTGGGGGCCAAGGGAGGCGGCGTGCTGGGAGCTGCAGTATCAGGTTATCCCAAAACATGCCCCAAACCATCCCTGTGTCTGTGCAGGGGCTCTGCAATGCCCTGGTGGGTGTGCAGGGCKCTGGGGCAGCCCGGGGAGCAGCCTGGCCCGGCTCTGCAGCACAGCCCCTGCTCCATCGCAAAGCTCATCCCTAAATGTTCGCTCCAAAGCCCTGGAGCCCCRAGAAAAGGAGATGCAAATAACTTGACTCTTTTCCCATGGAAGCAATTAAGGARCTGTGTTAATAAGAAATGAAGTTGTTTGTAAATTTTAATGGTTTAAAAGATGCCCCAGGGAAATCACAGACAAATAGGAGCAGACCCTTYCTAGCCAAGCTCCACCTCCGTGGTGGATGTGATCAATTAAAAATTATCAGGAGAAAATGACACATTCTTTTTCATTGAATGCCTTTGGCCAGAAGCATTTTCTAACATAATGATTTGGGCTAGGAGGGGAGTGTTGCTTTGTTTCCTCCCCATTTCATCCAAAAATAGCCCCAGAGGAAAAAAAAAATAAATAAAACCAACAAAAAGCAACCAAAGAAGCAACCACTACCAAACCCCAAAAGCAGCCCCATGAAAATGTCTAAATATACGGGGGTTTTTAAAATTCTGTGACTGCAAAGCTCCTCCCAGCACTTTGAGGCCCAAGCCCAGCTCTCTGGGCTGGTGTTTGGGGCTGGGGGAACTGGTTTGGGGCAGGGGGAGCTGGCTGGGGCTGATTTTGGGGCTGGTTTGGGGCAGGGATTGCTGCTTTGAGGCTGCTTTAGGGCAGGGACTTCTGCCCAGGGCTGTTTTGGGGCAATAAGAGCTGCCCAGGGCTAGTTTGGGGCTGATTTGGGGCAGGGGGAGCTGGCCAGGGCTGGTTTGGGGCTGGTTTGGGGCTGGTTTGGGGCAATAAGAGCTGCCCAGGGCTGGTTTGGGGCAGGGGGAGCTGCCCTTGGCTGGTTTGGGGCAGGGACTTCTGGCCAGGGCTGGTTTGGGGCAATAAGAGCTGATCAGGGCTGGTTTGGGGCAGGGATTTCTGCCCAAGGCTGGTTTGGGGCAGGGGGAGCTGGCCAGGGCTGGTTTGGGGCTGGTTTGGGGCAATAAGAGCTGCCCAGGGCTGTTTTGGGGCAGTAAGAGCTGCCCAGGGCTGTTTTGGGGCAGTAAGAGCTGCCCAGGGCTGGTTTGGGGCAATAAGAGCTGCCCAGGGCTGGTTTGGGGCAATAAGAGCTGCCCAGGGCTGGTTTGGGGCCGGGATTTCTGCCCAGGGCTGGTTTGGGGCAGGGATTTCTGCCCAAGGCTGGTTTGGGGCAGGGATTTCTGCCCAGGGCTGGTTTGGGGCAGGGATTTCTGCCCAGGGCTGGTTTGGGGCAGTGCCCCAGTGGCCTCTGGCACAGCAGGGGTGGCACTGAGGGGTGCCCAGGATTCCCTGGCTGCCCCAGGAGCCCGGGCCGAGCCGAGCCGGGCTGAGCCGAGCCGGGCTAAGCCGAGCCGAGCTGTGCAGCCCCTCCCCAGCCCCTCCTGCGATCCGTGCAATTTGTTCCCCCGGAATTCCTGTAGGGCTTGACAAGACGCCGAAGTTCTGGGGAGTTACACCAAGGCCTCCTTTGCACACTGAAGACCCCGTGTTGTCACTKGGCTGAATTTGGGAGGCACACCCGCGCTGAGAGCGCCGTTAGAGCCGAGATGGAGCCGGGCTCATTGGGGTGCAGTGACTGAGGGAAGGGGAGCTGTGCTTCCTCCCCGAGCCCTGTCGAGGCTCATTTTCCCTCTCTCCATCTCCAGCACTCTCAATCCCTCGATAATAAATGCAGCTCACATAGGAACTACCCCCCGGACTGATTTCTCTCCTCTGCAAGAAGTGATTTAAAAGAAGACGAAAAAAGACATTGAATGTGTTCATTATTGATAATCTTAAAGATTTACTGCAGGCTTTCAGAAAAGCTGCTGCCTTAAAGCAAACTGCTTTTATCTCCTTTTTGTTTGCTTAGTTGGCTTTTGTGGGTTTTGTGTCTTTTCCTCCGGTAGCTCGTGTAGGTAGAAGCTTGAATGATTTTCTCTGTTGCTGAGGGGGAGTTTGGCAGCCCCTGGGGCAGGGAAAGCTCCGTGGGAGCTGCAGGAGGGGCTGCAGGCTGGTGCAGCACGCTGCAATGGGGCTGTGCCCACTGAGAGCAGCAGGGCTGCCCCTTTGGGGAGATTCGGGGGAGCTCCGTGCCCAGAGCTCTGCACAGAGCTGGGATCCCACCCCTGGGCCCTGGGGCTCTTTAGAGCAGTTCGAAATAGAAATTAATGGTAAATATTTAGAAAACAAGCAAAAAAGGCCCACTTGGAGCAGATTTCTCCAGGATTTGCCAGCAATTGCAGCTGTTTCCAGTCCCTTCCTCCTGAGCCTGGGCTCTGCTCCCCTGGCCTGGGGTCCCAGCGTTCTGCAGCAGTGCTGGAGGAGCCAGGGGCTGGCCTGGGCTGGGATCAGGGCTCAGGGCTCAGGGGAAGGGAGGGGAGCAGGGAGCTCCAGCTGGGCCTGGGCAGAGCTCACGGATCCTCACAGAGCCACCAGCTCGGGCCCAGAATCCCAGAGTGGCCTGTATAGTTTTAATATATGATATGATATATGATATGATTGATATGATATGATTGATATGATATATGATATGATATATGATATGATATGATAGATATTATATGATATGGTATATGAGATATGATATATGACATGACATAGTATATGATGTATTATATATGATATGATATATGATATGATATGATATGATATGATATATGATATGATATGATATGATATGATATGATATGATATGATATGATATGATATGATATGATATATGATATGATATGATATGATATGATATGATATGATATGATTGGTATGATATATGATATATGATATTATATGGTATGATATATGATATGCTATGCTATGCTATGCTATGATATGATATGATATAATATGATATGATTGGTATGATATGATATGATATATGATACGATATGATATGATATGATATATGATATGATATGATATGATATGATATGATATGATATGATATGATAAGATATATGATAATCCCAGGCTCACTGGCCAGGAGGCACCAGCACGCAGGGTGTTCTCTGACCACAGGCATCACAAACACTTCCCCTGCTCACACAGCCAAGCCTCGTGCCCCAGCCCTGCCATCGGCTCCGAGGAGTTTAACAGCATCATCCTTCACCAATCAGAATAATTAAACAGCCTCGTTATTTTAAATATTCACTGAGGCCAGATTCCATGTTTGGCTTTCTTGGTCAATTTGGTTCTTGCTAATCTGGGGGAAGGAAAGAATGTTCTCTAGTGCTTAATTTGCATTAAAAACACTATAATTTGTAAGTAAATTGGAAAGCTTTTAAGTGAAGAGGGAACATCAGTGACTTGACAGTCAAAGCTCTCCTTTGTTTTTCAAGCACAATGTTCCAGAAAGATGCTCTTCCTTTCTTGGAATTACATGGCAGCAGAATGAAGCCTTGTAATTGTTCATTAATCCACGGTCATTAGGAGACCCGGGGAAGGAGGCAGCAGAACTGGGAACCGAATCCAAAGCAGGCTCTGCTCCGCCAGAAATTCGGAATTTCTCAGGTTGCTGAGGGGGGTGAATGGTCAGGAGAGCTGAGGCTGGGAGGGGCAGGGGTGCTGCTGCCTCTGCCCAAAGGGTTTTCCAAGGAAAGCCTGTCCCTGTGCTGAGCTGAGCCTTTCCCTGGGGGCTCTGCCCTCCCCAGGCTGAGCCTGCCCCTCCCCGGGGGGCTGGGGAGGGCCAGGGGGCACCGAGACCCCGGGCTGGCTGTAAAGGATGGAAAGGGGGCACTGAGACCCCAGGCTGGCTGTAAAGGATGGAAAGGGGGCACTGAGACCCCAGGCTGGCTGTAAAGGATGGGAAGGGGGCACTGAGACCCCAGGCTGGCTGTAAAGGATGGAAAGGGGGCAGTGAGACCCCAGGCTGGCACTGAAGGATGGAAAGGGGGCACTGAGACCCCAGGCTGGCACTAAAGGATGGAAAGGGGGCACTGAGGTTCTGAAGGATGGAAAGGGGGCACTGAGACCCCAGGCTGGTTCTGAAGGATGGAAAGGGGGCAGTGAGACCCCAGGCTGGCACTAAAGGATGGAAAGGGGGCAGCGAGACCCCAGGCTGGCTGTGAAGGATGGAAAGGGGGCAGTGAGACCCCAGGCTGGCACTGAGGGATGGGAAGGGGGCACTGAGGCTCTGAAGGATGCAAAGATCTGTCCCCAGCAGGGCCCTTTCCTTACCTGACCAGCTAACAAGTGTGGGCTAGCTGGACAGGCTCTGATAACATAGAGATGCAAAATGGATCACTGATGGACATCGCTCAGATAGCTAAGGTTGGTGAACTACTAAAAAAACCTATTTATAGCCTTTATATTCCAACTTAAAACCAGTAGACAGCCGCAAGGCCGTATGGTCTACACACGGAAACTCTTCACTTCGGAACTGCTCTGGTTTCTCACGAAAGAAAGTTAGGTGAGCACTAAACCAAAGACGGTTGTGCATAATATGCACTTTATCATCCTCTTTTTTTGGGTGGGAAGCATAACTTGAATTGAATCAGTAGGATATATCAAGCTATTTAACCCGGCCTTTCTTTTTTTCTCTCTCTTGGGTTTTATTTTCAATGAAGTGATTGGCTATATCACATTAATGGGTGGCTTCAGCCAGAAAGGGCCTGACATATCTCCAATTATAGTGAGGCAGCGAGGGAGAGGGAGGAAGAGCGAGGGATTTTAAAAAGGGGACAGCAGACGGAGCTGATTTTCAATGCAAATCTATTTGTTCATTAATTTTAGCAGTATTTAAAAATCTTCATCGACCTTCAGCTGAACAAAGGAATGAAATAGAATAATGGCATGTGTGAAATTATTCCAGCTGTTCCACTACCTTCAAAATAGTTTTCACACATGTTTTTGCGGATACTTGCTATTTAATTACTGTATCTTCTTTTCTATTTATCTGTCAATTGAGGCTTTGTGCTTTCCCTGTGGAGGCGTTGCATTTTGTTTCCGGTATTTTGTAATCTCTTCTGTTCTTACATTTAGAATTTTCGTCGCAGCATTCTGCGCATCTATTACACACGTTTAGGATATAAGGCACCAAGGCTTAAAACAATTATTACAAGAATCCCCTATTCACATTGGGCTGATTAACGGAGGCATGTGAGGTGAGGTAGCATAATTTTCCTACCAGTTACTTGCGTTTTTCCTCCCCAGACTGGTGTGTAAACTGCCTACGAAGAGTGTAGTATACGGAGTGCATTAAAGTATAATTGTGGATAAAATATGGAGCAAACGGAAGCAATATTATGCTTGAGGAATTTGACAGTTTATGCTCAACTTGGGGATCCATGACAAATCTTGGCGATGAGGGATATTGTCTAGCACGGACGTACAAGTGAGCTTAAAGTCCGAATACTGCTTGATGCTCAGATTTTCTTCTCACATTCGTGCGCAAGCACTGAAATGTCCAGACAATATATCTGCCAGTATCTGGGCTGAGAACCAGCCGAGCAAAGAGAGCAGCTGGCTGGGGGACAGGCTGGATGGCTATTTACCCCCCCTTTAGAGTGCATGATGGAGGAGAAACAAATTATATACCGGAGCACCTCCTTCACTTCTGTGTTTCTTCACCTAATGCAGTGAATGGCCCTCCAGTGGTATGAGGAATGACCAGGGTATTCATCCATCCTCGGGTATTTAACAGTGCTGAGCTTGATGTTATTGGGTACAGAGATGTTTGAGTTCTGAAAACAAGTGAACAAACATCTCTAATAGACAGAGCATGAACAATTCTCCATTCATTGTTTAAATTACTTCTGATCTGTCTAAGGACTACTGTCTTTTCTTTTCAAACCTTATTTCTTTGGGGGTATGTTGGATGTGGTTTTTTTTAATAAATTTCATTTTATTTTTTTCTTTTTTTATTTTTTTTGTTGTTTTGGAAGCGTTTGTTGAGAAATTTAAAGGACATGCCTATGCACCCTCTCTATCAGGAGAGAAAAAAGGATGAGGAAGACCTGCACTATGGCAGTAAATAATAAGAGAGTTGAGGCTGAAGGCTCCTAAATCTGCTCGCAAGATTTAGCACCCGCAAGCCTCAGGTCATTGGTTAGCAATAACTTCCCCAGGCTGGGAGCCTGAAGGCCGCTTAAAACGCCTCTCTGGAGGATGCGCTCGTGGGGATGTGATCTGCCTTGGCCTGCCCAGAGGGAGGGACCATTCAACGCTCCTCTGGTTCAAGAGGATGGAGTTGCATTTGGCGGATGTATCATAGCCTGCTTCTCTGACACTCTCTATAAGGGGATTCGCACTAGGGATCTGCACTCTGGTCCCGTCGGAGGGATGAGGTCTCTGAACCACAAAGCTCGATAGCCAACATGAGCCACCAAAGGACGGAACCATTCACGACCTCGGGGGCATGAAGCGGCAAGGATTGTCTTCAATGTGTGAGCTATTTTTAAAAGGGTTTCGACCGATTGGCTCCCTTTATGGCCCAAAGGGCCATGTCACCCTCCCTGACATTCCCGCGGGAATCCTGGAGTGGTCTTTGAGGTGGGAAAGGGGAGAGCAAGAAGGGAGCCGGTAGGTGAGAGGGCAGGCGGGGTTGGGGGGGATTATGGATTCTCAATGAGCGTGCCCAAGGCACGTTCCCGGGACCAATCTTCACACATCTGCTACTGAGGGTACTCCTTCCCTCGAGACTTGATGGAGGGAGCAACCCCCAATTGTACAACAGAGGGGACTCTGACGGGACATCACTGAGCTAGGGGATGTTCCACCCATTGATGCTTTATGGAAAATATCCGCCCTTGAGGACACTGGAAATTTTAGTCATCGCTATGAGTCAAGGGAAAACTGGCGACACACCCTCAGATACCAGAAGAGGTCGCCAAATGCATAAAAAACAATAATTATCTGATTGCTGCTGGGATTGTGGGCTGGAGGTTGCTCCACCAATCAGAGTGCATCTTTGGTCTCATGTCGAATTGTTTTTTAATTAATGAGCAAATCCCAGCCCAGCTATGTGTCGTACTCTCTGGTCATTCACAGGTTCTTATTATTCATTCTTCTTTTCCAGCCTTCTGTGTCATCCTTTCTCATCTTCTCTTTTAGTGTCAGTTTTAATGCTATCACAGAATAGAATAGAATATATGAATAGAATAGAATAGAATAGAATAGAATAAATAGAATAGAAAATAGAATATGAATAGAAATAGAATAGAATAGAATGGAATAGAATAGATAGAATGTCAGCGCTTCTGGAACTTGGAGTCAATTCTCATCTCTCACACTCATCTGGGACCCTGCAAACACCACGTAATCAACAGGGAAGTGCCCCCAGGCCCTGGGTCCTGGTATAGAGACACCTGAGAGCAAACAGGTCACACAGAGGAATTCAGTCACACTGAGATAATTCAGTAACATGAGGGTGATTCTGAGAGAATTCCATCACACTGAGAGAAATTCAGTAACATGATGGTGATTCTGAGAGAATTCAGTCACACTGAGATAACTTCAATAACATGAGGTGAATTTCCTGAGAGAATTCAGTCACACTCGAGATAATTCAGTAACATGAGGTATCCTGAGAGAATTCAGTCACACGGGGTGATTCCCCTCTCAACGTGCTAA